>BGNK01001655.1:0-30471 GCA_003297005.1 Symbiodinium sp. clade A Y106 | reverse complement strand
CTGTGGGGGGCAGTGTGTATGGTATGGTTGCTGCCGATGGTTAGTAGTAATGTCATCGTTACGTGCCTTGTCCCCTCCCCCCCCTGTGGGGTGGGGCCTGTGGTCTTGTTGGTTGGCCCCGCCCCGCCTGTGGGGGGCAGTGTGCTCTGCAGAAGTATGGTATGGTTGCTGCCGCTTGTTAGTAGTAATGTTATCGTTACGTGCTCGTTACCATACTACAAAATTTGATGTTGCAAATGGTGCCCCTGTCCCTGATGCGGTTCTCCGCTGTGAAGAAGCACTGGCTGGGGTCTCCATCATCCTCCCTCCCTCTGGTTTGCGTGGGTTCGTTCCGGGGTTCGTTCCGGGGGCCGGGCCGGGGGTGGGGGCGGGGGGGGTGGGGGCCCGGGACCCGAGAGCATATATACAGACATAGCTTTCTTCATGTGTATGTATACTGTCAAGTGAAGGTTCCGGTGGCGTTCTCGAGCTTCGGGGAGCTGCTATGAGATGGGCTCAATCCTGTGGTCCCAGTTGTACGTGAGGTTTAGGTTGTAGGGCTTGAGGCTTAGGGTTTAGTGTTTTAAGTTTTTATGTAGTCTGCTGGTTGATGTTTGAGCGTGCCAAAACTTTCTCAAAGGATTAGGGGGGTTCATATCTTGACTTAGATCCAAGTTACCTACAGTTACGTCCGCCTCCCCTGATCCTCGAAGTGGGAAAACCATGCCTTTCCGAGGACAGCTCTTGGTGCAAATCTGCAATGACCTGAATGTTGGCCACCTGGCAGCAAGGGTTTAAAGGTCCAAGCCTGCACAACTAGTCTGCGCTTGGTTGTTTTGTGAAGACAGCAACATATCGTTGTGCAACGCACGGGTGGGCATGCAGTAGAGGCGGACATGCCGTCAACCGTAAAGGGATGTCGAGGCAGACGCGTCCTTCATGCCGCATCTGTTGCTCGTATCAGACGTAGAACGGGAGACGTGCCTGCGGACGTCTCGAAACAGTATTCCGAAACGTGTCCTCAACTTCTCGACTGAGGTGCCCCGGTTCCAGAGTCGACCAGGTCGGAGGCTTCGCTACCGGCGTCCACCGAAAGCTTAGGCTGGCGGGGGCGCCGGTGAGGGCGGGGGGGTTCAGGGTTTGCGTAAACTATGCTATCCCATACGATTGAGGGTTTGGGGTTTCTGGCCTGGGGTTAGGTGCTAAGCGTTGACATTCGCTTGGGTAGGGTGAGGGTTAGGCTTGCTAGCCACTAGCCGCTAGCCTGCGGGTCAAGTAAATGCAGATAACAGTTTTTTTCCCTCTTGATGTGTCGTCCAGCTTTCCAGCCATATCAAGATTTTCCTTAACGTTAATGCTGATGCCAGACTCCTTTCATAGATGTACTGCAGAGACGATTGCTTTCCATCCAAATCAGCCGAGTAGGAATCCGGTTGCGAACCCATGCTTCGTCATCGCAACCACTCCCAAGCAAGCCGACTGCCGTCTTGCACTTCCAGGTCTGCTTCAGCCCTCAGAGCGAACCCCAGACTCAAGAGTTTCAGGAGCGTGAAACCTGATACCCCACACAGCCCCAGACCCCCAAACATCCGCAAGCGCGCCGCAGGAGCCGAGTCCCAAGCTTCCGGCAAGAAGGAGGCCTTTCATCGGATAGGGCTCGAGGAGAAACACGCGCACTATGAGTAAATTTGTGGAATTCCTTGACCATCTTGACGAGTTGGATCTCAAGACATCAAACTGAAAACCAGTCTGAACGGACATGAACAACTTAAGCAGGTCTTCGAAGGCTTACATGTGCGAAACCAACGAAGGACCACGTGAAGGCGGCCAGTCCCAATACTCCACAAAAGCACGCCCTTCCAGCTGTGCATGCGGTTTCCGTTGCACCAGCCCACAAAGGAGTTTCCAAACCAGGGGACTCTTTGCCAAGACGAAGTCCGCCTAAGCATCACAAGTGAGAATGCCTGAACCCTAAAGCCGTGAAGGCATTGTCTTAATTATATGGGACGAGTTAGAAAGACCTGTGCTTTCAGTTAGGTTGCATATTCTAGGTTTAAGACGAGTCTTTTGATGATCCAGCCGGCACGTGACACGATAACTAGGCACTAGAAAATACGAAGTTGTATGGTTTTTCTTGGCTGCGTAGTAGAAAGCAGAAGTATGAATACCGCATGGGCATCCTAGACCAGCAGAAAAAGGAACAGGGCACATTTTTCGCTGTTACCTCCCAAAGACCGGGGCTGGCACTGCCATCAAGCCGACGATAGCCTCGACAAGACTCGCTGCCGAACTTGATAGAAGCTTGTCGTGACCAGTGGAGATGTCCTGCAGGGCTATGCTGCGCTGGGTTCTGCTGAGCTGTTTGAGGCCGGCTGTTTATTTGCCACGCTTCAAGGTTTGCTTCCATGTCTCGGGCTCCTGGAATCCTTTTGGAGCAGTCCAACCGTGTGAGTCGGGAGGAAACTCCCCCACTTATCTGCAAGTCACGCTCGGACGCTCGACTCACTGAACCCGCTGTTGGAGTTGTCAAGGCGAGCCCCAAGCCCGGAATCTGCCAGTGTTTGTTTTGACGAACCCACGTGTCGTGACATCCGTTGTCCTGAACAGGTTCAGCGGATTCTCACTGCGCGGGCATCTGGTGGTGATTTGGCTACAAGCAGTCATGGCTCGAAAGCTTCGGGAGTATCTCCTCAGGAGGGCAGAACGTCCCCCTGTATCCTAAAGGACCCTAAACCCACCCGAAAGCGTCGTCGGCCACCTGAATGTCGGTTTTACGACGGTCTGTCGCGTCGTCGACCCTGAGACGGCGGTTGGTGTGTTATACAGCACAACAGCAGGCAGGTGGGTCAACGGATTCTGCAATCCAAGGAAACCAGTGAGATGGGGCTGCAGCTGCTTAGATCACCAGCGTCAGCAGCTATGAACGGTGGGTTCAATACTGCACACTAGGAATTGTTGCCATCAGCCACTGATTGAATTGCATAGCACTTGAGACCCAACCTAGACAGGACCAGTAGGCGCTCTAATGTGCACCCAGGATGCAAAACTCCACCTCTTTGCTGAGGCTACACGCAGCAACAAGCAAGTCGACTGGCTCAGTACTTCAAGACGATGCACTTCTTCCGGAGGCAGGGAGTAGGGTAGGTTCCCATAGCTTAGAGCTGGAAGCGAGTCCCAGTTCTGGTGTTCATTTGAGAGCGGATGCCCCAAGCTGCAAGTACTTCCTAAGCGGAAAACCCCAAGTTCTTCACTCTAACACTCTGGTGCTGCATTCCTGTGAGGGGGCAAAGGTCTGCCACGGATAGCCAGAGACTCCAATATAATATCCTTTAATTACGGAGTATGCCTCAAATTATACATTATAGTAGGATCCCCAATATGATCTAAGGAATACTCCTTAATTAAGGGATATTGGAGTCTCTGAGATAGCCAGAAGACCCGAGCCTTCGAAGGGACCCGTCCGAGTCCATCTACGCTTACGTTTTCGCCTTGGGAGGCTCTCGTCAGATCAGCTCCTGGAGCTTCTGAAGCACGCGGAATTCCTGGATGTGGAGCTCGGGGAAGCTCACCGGAGAAGAAGAAGGAGATGATGATGATGATGATGATGATTATGCTTAGGATTATGTTATTATTATGATTTTTGTGGTTGTTTAAGCTTGTATGTTTAATTTTATTGTTACCAGTATTATTCTGGAGAGCTGAGCGTCTTCAGTGCAGTGCGACTTGAGGGCTCTGTCCGAGAAGATGGTGAAGCCCAAGCCTGCGTCGGTCCCGTGTCCCGCCGTGGTCCCTGAATTGAGCATCGGCATTCGTCACAGACATCGCAGTCCCTGAGCCCTCAAACCCTAAACCCTACAACCGCAAGCCCGAACACCTTATATCACTAAAGCCGCCCTACAACCAACCCTGAAAGCCGTGGTATTGAAGCCACCGATCATGCAAAAATCCTGAGCCTGCCGTAGCGTCCCGAGCACAACTACTGTCAGCTTAGGAAATGATCTACAAGGATGGCGACCCAATCGGCCATGTGCGTCTGGGCTCCATTTGATATGCAGGGCTGTAAGTGAGGCTAGAGCCGGCTGGATTACAACATGAGGCTTAGTCATGTGCCCGTACTGATTGTGCTCCCAAATGCCCCGTCTGCACAAGACCCTACAACCCCCACACTGACCCTTGCCTAAACCCTACAGCTTAATCTAAACCCTGTATCACAGACAGCACTCTGGGGCCGGGTCTCAAGCAAGTCCGGTTTGCTTTGCATCTCGCCTGCCTTCGAATTGTTATGCTTTGGGGTTTGGGTTTTACGGTTTTGTAGTTACTATCGGAGTTCTATTGAAGGGGTTTTGCTGTATGCTTTAGGGTTCAGCACTGACGGTCTAGGTTTCCGCGCTTCGATAATTCAGGGTGTAGGTATCCATACCCTGTCGAAAAACTAAGGTACGTGGTGGTCAATGGCTCCGTCACCATCGAGCGGGCATTGGAGGGTACAGGCTGGCGATGTGCGGCTAGAGCAGGATGGCAACAGCATGCAGCGTTGTAGACATGCTGTAATTTGGTACCAAAACTTCATAGCATCTTCATAGCAATCAGGAGCTTTCCGATGATCTCTGCCCTGAGATAACCCTAAATCCCTAAACCACAAACTTGTGCCCTAAGATGGCGTTCGCGTCTTCGCCACCAGCGTCTTTGACGGTCGTGCCTTCGGCGACGGCTGGGACGGCGGCCGGAATCGGATCTTTGCCTGCAGTTCGTCCCCGTAAGGGAAATTTGAAACAGGAACCCTGATAAAGGGTGGCTCTTCAGAGAACTGCCGTTCAGATCTGAGGGTTCCTTTCATGGCAAAGAGCATCTTCTTGTTCTTCTTGTTGTGAGAGTCACCTTAGAAGGAGCTCTCAGCTACTGATACCCAGAGACTCCAACTTCCCTTAATTAAGGAGTATACCTTAAATTATAGTAGGGCTCCCTAATATGATGTAAGGAATATCCCTTAAGGGATATTGGAGTCTCTGGGTAGATGCTGGCAGCAGCGCTCTCCAGCTCAGGGCCTCGAGCGATGTGCGCTGGACCACGGCCGTGGCACAGGACGTTTTGGGGAAGATCTGGGAGTTTGCGAAAATTGGGGGTACCTTACTCTTGGGCCCTGATAATAAGGATCCTGCTACTATCTAGGGTACCTTTCTTAGGATCCCCGGGTTCGGGCGAGGGAGGCTGAGCCTGTGCTAGGGCTCCCCGTGTCCTGTCTGTGGGGGTGATGTGTTGTGGTACAATGCAGCAAAAGGAGCTCGAAAAGCCGTAAAAAAGGTGGTCTAGCAGAGGCTGAAATCGTCACATGAGAAAGGCTACTGAATATGGCTGCATCGAATCCTCAGTGACACATCCAGTGGCCAGTGGCCGAGGCCCGCATCGACTTGCATGTGAATCATAAAGTGGGGTGACGTGGCAAGGCAATTTGAGAAGCTCTGCACTCCATCCAAACATCCTTGAGGGACAGGGATTGCACAATGGGGTCCTGCACTCGAACCGTAAGCCCCTCCAACCTAAGGTTACTAGGACTCTAAGCCCTGAAGTTGTGCATCTGCAGCTCGCAGGAGAGATCGCTGCTGCTGCGCTTCAGCACACCAGTCTACATGGAAGTCCTTCAGAAGGCCTTTGGCTTTGGGCCCAAGCTCTAGACTCTAGAGCCCTAAAGATCTGAGCCCTGAAGGCTTGTGATTTGTGTTTGAGCGTATTGCAGAACACATCGATGGACAGCTAGGGCGCAGAGTCCAGTATGTCTACCCTCAAGCTAAACCCTGCTCAGCCCCAGGACGACGTGTGCTCCGAGAACGCATCGCGACTCAAATCCTTGCCCTTTCTCTCCGAATGCAGCAACCTGGCTCGATGATGACTGCGACGAGTCCCAGGTTCTCGGCCCATGAAATGAACAACTAGCCTCACCTCTCAGAGGGTTTAGAGCCTTTAAATACCTGCACCGTATGGCCTAGATGGAGCGCGAGGATATCCGTGCATCGCTGCTTCAGGCGCCGGCGAGTTGGAGATGTTGCTCATGACCCTGGAGACCGGCTCTCTTGCTCGAATACATGCATGATCGATAGATGTTTAGACAAATAAGCAAGCTGACGCAAACAGCAAAATGCAGGGATATGACATGTATACCTGCATTTAAGACACCTCTAGGTACATTTAGCAATGATAGGCACCCGGCTCTGACAGAGTAGCACAAGATCCGTACCATCAAGTTTGCCTCCGTTTTGCCAGTGTCAATTCGTCTCTGCCTTGTGACGCCTTCCCCCTGCATCGGCTCAGATCCTGACATCAGCTGTGAGCTTCTGATGAGCTTCATAAAGCCCGGCCCCCCCAGCCCCCGATCGAAGAAGCGAAAGTATCTCGGTGCTGAGCCACCACCCTCATGGTCTCCAAACCCCATTCCTAAACCCTAAACTCGCTCGACCCTGCTCCCTAGGCGTCTGATCCCCAAATCCCAAAACCCCGAAAGCTTAAACTCAACCCCGAAACGGCAGAGTGGCTAGAGGCTCTGTCTCGGCAGCTCACCCGCCCATGAGATTCGGATGGGGTTCACCCAGAGCCTGCAAATCCAAAAAAACCGAGCCCAACCCTTCGTCTCAGGCTTCGCGGGCTATGCCTTCACAGTGCTCCGGCGAGGAGAGCGGCCCAACCGATGCCGCATCCTTGCAGAAGGCCGCCGAGACAGCTTGAAGATTTCCGTAAAGGGTTGCAGTTTCTGTGTGGCTCAAAAAGAGGGCTTCTTTGGGTGTATGTTCTACTATAAACTCAACAAGGAACCCTAAGGAAGACCATCGCTACCTATTCCGGCCCTGCAATGACTCTAACCCAAAGTTTTTAAGTGTGTTCGAGAAGGGTCTCAGTTTCTAGGAGGGTCGTAGAAGGGTTCAGTTTAGGGATACCAGTGTTGTAAAGGCTTAGATGCATTCTGCCTGAGACTCACCTTGTCTCAGGACGGCTTAGCCTCCTTACGGATGCCAAGCTGGAGGTGAAGGAGCTGGTCCCAGGCCCGAGCAGAAGGGCTCAAAAGAAGCCTGGGCTTGGGCTTTTCTGGGTTTTTTTTCCGGGTTTTTCTCGTTTTCTTCGGCTCTCCTCCTTTTTCTCCTCTGCTGCCTGGAGGTTCCTTCTTCGGTGTCGGGGCAATCCTGTCTGGGCGCGGAAGCTCCTCGGCGAAAGGGCAAAGAGCACTCTGCCGGTGAGGGTTTCATTCTAAAGGGTTTTTGTTAGGGTGTCTATAAGGGTTCCAGAAGGGTGTCTACAAGGGTTTCTATTAGGGTTGAATAGAGGGTTCCAAGAAATGATAAGCGGCTTCATTGATAAGGGGCCAAGGGGTGTTCTCTAAGGGATCCCTCTGCTTGCATGATGCAGTGGAGAAGTTCGATGCAGTATCTGTGTTGCCTCTACCTTAGTAGACTACACTGACTACACTCGAGCACGTCCTCTTGTATCATACTATAATGCACCTAAATAAAATACTAACATTCCATGAGTTACTTACCAATCCTGGTCGCTTCTTCAAGAGGGGTGTGCTGGTGCTGCTGCTTGAGCTCTGCTTCATGCCTAGAGCCAGCTGCCAACCACCAAACTCTAAAGCCTGACATCCTAAAGGAAGCCTTAGATCTCTCTTTGCACGGGCTGTCTCGCAGCTGACTTGCCTGCAAGGCTGCAGCTACGCCTCGGAGGTCGAAGTGACAGCGCTTCGGCTGTGCTGTTAAGAAGAAATTGCAATATGAGTCACAGTCAATATGACTGTCTTCTAGGATTTAGAGCGATGCATGAGGAGGTTTCTGTGCATCTTTCCTGCCTTTAATGTGGGTTTGCTGATTCCCAGGCAAATTCGGTTATTTGCAAACGGCTTTTGGCCAAGGTGACATCTATGGTGGCCCACTTCTACCTGATGTCGAGGCCGAAAGCAGCACATTGAAGCGCAGCATGTTTGTGCATTACTATAACTAACATAACACAATATAACATGAAATAACAAGATATGCGATGTGTTGGGCTCCGGCTTTCCTTGACACGTCGCCCGTACTCCGAGAGAGTTCACAGCGTTCCAGCCAGGAAGTCGCTGTCTCCGTTGCCAGACGTTGTCCAGGAGCTGCCTTGCTGCCCTGTCGCATGTTGCATGGTGCGGGGAAGACCGCCGTGAGTTTCCTGAAAGCTGATGCTGGGATGCAGACACAAGAGAGAATGTGATAAGTCGCAGCTCACAGGAATGTGGCATGTCCGCGTCTCGCACATGATTCCGGCTTTACCATGGCACGGAGCTTTGTGGGATCTTGTCAAAGAGCGGACAAGCTCCGGACGCCTTCGCAGCAGGAAAGCATTCTTGACAGCGTGCGCCGGATGATTGCCAATTGCCAGGCTGGTGGGTTCACAAGACTTTCACAAGCCTTTTCTGGGGAAGTCCAGGAGCTAGCCAAGGCAGTATGCCAAGAATATGGCAACAGCAAGCCTCAAAACTATTGACTCATCATAATGATGACAGTAGTACTACTGGACTAGTTTCGTTCGACATTGGAAGAGAAGACTAAGCAGTCAGCTGCCAGATTTCCCCTTACCCTTCTGACTTCTCGCTTCTCATCAAGAGACAGAGCTTCAGCACTCTCCTCTCCGGGGCATTTCGTGGCCTTGTCCTCTTCAAGCGAAGCTCACATCTTAGCCGGAAACCCCAAACCCCAAAACCCTGCAACCCCAAAGCCTCAAGACCCTGAGCCCTAAAACCCTCAAAAATCCTAGAACTCAACTCCACCGAGCTTTCGGAGGACCCGATTCAGGATGATGGGCGCCATGCCGGGGCCTCGTGTAAGAGCCCGGCAGAACTAGAAGAGTTTTCTCAAAGCTAGGTTTTCCATAGTTTCTTGTGAGGTGTTCATGTGCTATCCCGCTTTTTTCGTGGTTCTGTATGGTTTTAAAGGGTTTCACAGGGTTGGGGTTTTTTACAAGCAAGGGGGCACGTGTTTTCTTGAAACTCACCTGAGAAGCCAACGGGTCACAGCCGAGGCGCCCTTGAACCCTTAAACCCTAAACCCTGAAAGCCCCTAAACCATCAAACCTGCGAAGCTCAACCCCATAACAAGCTCTCCTGCGATTCCTGAGATTTACTATTACTATAGTACATTAGTCTTATGAACATCAAGATTACTACTCTATGGTTGTTGGCCAGATTGCTGAGGTCATCCGCCGAGACCAAGAGTGGCGGCTTCGAAAGCAGCGGAGCCTGGCAGAGGCCAGCCGAAGCGTGTTTAGGCTTAGGTTCAAAGCCCAGAGACCTGAACCCTAAAGCCTACATCTACATGTATCTACAACAACGATAACAAGAGTAGTAGCGGTAGCAGCAAGAGTAATAGCAATGTTTATAGCAGCTGTAGTAATGATCGCAATGATAGTGTGAATGATAAGACTGAATAATGCTGGTCGTGGTGACCAAAGTAAATCTGCCGAATGTCCTTGGCCCAGGTGAAGCGGACTTCCGATCGAAGCGCAGCGAGCGCTGGGGAGATGCGTCCGCGATCGGCCGTGGCCGGGGGCCCCAGGCACGTGGTTCTTCGGTTCATTTTCACCACATCGTGTCATGTGTTTTCTTGTTCTTGGCATTACGAATATGATCACTAACATCAAGGTTACATCAATCTTGTTATCAGTTTTAATTACTGTAAGCTACATCATTGTTGTTATTATGATCTTTGTTGTCACTGTGATTGCTCCACTATCCTGTGTATGGCTGCGATGATGATTATGGTTATGATCATGTTTATGACTTTTCGTTTTACATACTGTATACATACTATTATTCTTGCTGTTCTTTAATGTCATCATTATGGTTATGAGCATCAGTAGTAACTATTGTGGTTCCCATGATTAATGTGGATACAGTCACCACTGCCAGTCTTTCCTATGATGATTGTTTCGACACATCCATCAGAATCCATGAGCCTCCGGCTCGATTCCTCGACGCACGGTTGCCACTTTGAGGTTTCTTGAGGGCTTTCTACACAGGGTTACTGCAAGAGGTCCTCTCGGGGTTGCTACAAGGGTGACTTTAAGGGTTCCGAAACCGTCGCATCACTCCGGGGTTGCGTTCTTGAGAGGTCCTGAGATTCAGGATCCAAGTATTTAGGGTTTATGTTAAGGTCTGCTAGTTTTTTCGAACGCAAGCAAGGCAAGGGGCGCCACAAGTCTGGGAGGATCGCCTTGAAGGTTTCGCGGCTTCAGGAGTCTATGGTTGGCCCGGGTGACTCGGGTGACTGGGAGTGTATCGGAGACCGGAGACCCGGAGACCCAGGAGCATCATCATTCCCTGAGGGTTTGGCTACTGCTTTGTTCACTATTGCTAGTCTTACCAGTGCTACTATATTCTGCGGGTGAGTACCAAGCATCATATCAGTAAGTCAACAAGCTTATGATATGTGTCAGTAGCGACATCGCGGTCAACAGTGCGTCTCGGGGAGCCAAGGCTGGAAGATGGTGCCCAGCCGGACCCGGTAGGCCCGGGCGCAAAGTGGGTGTTTAGGGTTTAGGATAGCGTAGTAGAGTAGTATGGCATAATGAAGGGTTTAGGGGTTAGCTGCCTTGAGTGTTGGGCTGAGAGGGGGATTTCAGGAGCATGTTGAGTTGCAGGACGCGTGCTGGAGGTGTTGCCAAAACTGCTGCGGCTCAGCCAAAGACCCCACGATGCCATTCCAGCATTCTCTCCAACCCTAAACCTCGATCCCGGAACCCCAAACCCCAGACTCGAGCTCAAAGCCCTAAGCCTCGGGGCTTCATTCGCCCGAGGCCCTTTGCGGAGGGATTCGAAAGCCCTCCTACACCCTCTGCGCCCCGGCGCCGAGGTGGGGTTGGTTGCTGTATTTGCTTCAGTTTTCTTTATAAGGGTTAAAAAGTGGCTTTACGCAGCGTTTTTTGAATGTCCTACTTTCTTTTTCTAGAGGTATTGGATTTCGAAGTGTTTTTCAGAGCACTACAGGGGTCAAGGGATGGGTTAACTTCGTGCAAAAAGCAAGCTACCTATAGTTACATCTACTTGTAACCCGGAGTAAGATGCCTCCCATTACAGCCCCGGAATCTAGAACCCTTACTCCAAAATTAAAACTCCAAGCAGAGTAGTTATAGCTGAAGTTATACTATAGGAATGCATAGGACGCAGTAAGAAAACCCTTTCACTTCGAGCAGTTTCCAGGTCGCGCCGGCAGCTCCGGTCGCTCGGAGCTTCAGAGGTCGAAGTCTGGGCCAGGCCTGCGGGGAAACCTTGGGAGGGGCTATAGGGGCTTAAATAATTACCAACACGATTTTGGGGGGATTATTATTATTATTATAGTATAGTGGGCCCCAAAACCCTATTCTAGTTCTTAGGGTCTGAGGGCTTTCAGTTCTGAAGAGCTTCCTTTAGAACCTTCCGGCGCGGGTTTTCAGGGTTTTCTGTAGGCCTTTTAGGGTTTTGAGACGGTGTTGGAACCCTTTGGACCCTTAACACGAACCTGCATAGGAAACTGATGAGAACATCCGATCCGAACACCAAATGATGTAAGCCAAGTAAAAAAGAAGGACCCCTGCAGGAGACGTTGAGGTTGGGGGATTTCAGTTTAGCTGGGTGTCCGAAGTATTGAAATTCGGGGAAGGTTGAATAATCCCAGAGGCTCCACCGGGTACCTCTTTAGGTTTTTGTGGATGTGATATGGATTCACACAAGTTGGGCAAGGCCGGGATTTCTTACATGGGGCTTGATGAAAATGATGGGCCCTTTTGGGGTCTCTATTATAGTATATTCCTTATAGTCTATAGGGGAGCAAAAGGGGCCCATAATTTTCATCAACCCCCACATGCAACCTCGGAGCTCCATTAAAGGTCTTCAGACCTTTACGTTACACCCCCCCCCGAAAATAACCAGAAGAACTTCCACAAGAAGATGTCGTGACAGCCCAGAGTCGCGGCAAACGTACTAAACTGGTCACTGTTTTTGTTCGCATTGTCTGCGTTCTTGGGTCAATGTAGCAGCTAGCAAGGCTAGGCATGTCTGCGTTCTTGGGTCGATGTAGCAGCTCCTTGCTAGGCATTTCGCAGGCCAGAAGTCTACATCACCTCAGAAAGGACAACACATCTTGAATTGCAGCTTCCCCTATGTGTCTTTCTAGATATACATATAAATATGTATATATATATATATATATATATTATGTGTAATGAGATAAATACAAGTAAATAGATAAATATATAGATACATATACATATATATATATATATGTAAGAAGTTTGTGTGTGCGTGTGTATGTGTACGTGCGTGTGTGTATATATATATGTCTCAAAGTGAATAAATGCATGAATTTTACATGCATGCATACATGCACATATCTACATATATATATATACATATGTACATGTGTATACATGTATGAAAGGAAGACGTTTGAACCCACTTTAGAGTTGCAGCGGCCGTGGAGGTTCCATGCGGAATAGCAGGGATGAATGGAAACGCCTCGTCAGCTGCAGAACACTTGCAAACGTGAGTTGCGAATCCTATTGCGCCGTCCTAAACCCTAAACTCGTAGACCTCGTAGACCATCTAAAACCCTTTGACCCTGCACCCCTCTTCAGTTCCGTCACTTCTTGCAGGACGTCTCAAATCGAACGAACGTCTCAGCATGACGGCTTCGGGGCCACTCACGCCGTGCGGCCCTCTGTAGCGTTCTTGAAAAGCGCAAAAAAGCCTTAAACCCACCTAAGTGTCAAGCCATAAACCCTCAATCGTAAACTCTACAACCCCAAAGCCTTCAAACCCTCAAGCCAACAAGCTTGAACTACCCATCACAACCGCAGCTGTAGTGAAGGAGTCAAAACTACAGTAGTCAGCAAGTGGGGAAGCTCAAGCACCAAGAGGTAAATGGACGGTGCAAGTTGCTGGTAGAACTCACCACAAACATAACAAGCCGGTTGAGTTTTATCGACTTGAAGGTTTATGGGTTGCAAATGGTTGGAGTACGACGATGAGTAGCGTAGTGGCTCTAAGTAGTCACCACCGATCCAACCGTACTGGGCAAGCACTGGCCAAACTCCTTCGTCAAAGTCTGGAATCAGAAGCCTCAGCACTGCAGATTCTTGCAAGAAGCATGCATAAAATTTAGCTACCCTCCTTGCTTACGGAGTGCTGTGCTCTCTGCTTGAATGCTTCAGCGCTGGTTTGAGGTCTTCTCTGGCAAGGACTCAAACGCCGATGATGCGAAGCACCACTCCTTCGCCCCTTAGCTCTAAGCAGCGGAAGGCTACTTTGCCAAGGTTTTAGGACTTCTTGCAGCTCAGGGTTCCAGGATCTAAGGTCTTCTTGGGGTTTCAGGGCTTCAGGGTTTGGACATGGCATCAAAACTCGGGCTCAGTGTGTTCCAGGACCAGCCAAAGCATCGACACATGGTGTGGATGGCCAGAGTTGCATCAGGTCTTTCATGCGTGCAACGACACCCTCTATGCTGTCAAGGACGATGGAGCCTCGGCCGAACTGAGTTTTCTGACTTTCCGAATCCCCGAATAGGCCGATGTCTCGCGAGTTACAGGTAGTTGACAGGAAACTCCAGACCTGAAGCCCTAATTGAACCATACACTCCCCGTCATGAAAAACCCTGAGCTCTACAGCCACCCTAAACCATAGTTCTTGTCATTGGAATGAAATCCGCCTACATCGTCTCTGCAAGCAGCGAGCAGCGTGCATCGGGTAATTGACTGGATGTCAGTCTGTGAACAACAGCACATAGAGCGAGAAGTATCTGGGCATTATACGGCTAGACTATTCAGAGACAAGGAAACCCCTTAATTGCGAGTATTTCTGAAGTTCTATGTAGCAGCAGGGAGGCCACTTAGTGAAGAAACCCTCAATCGCACACCCTACCCAAAAGGCCAGTTTCTGCACCATCCCAGTATTCCCCCGACGGCCGACCCCTGGCCATCTTCTGCCGGACTCCGGAGGCCACAGATGCACGGGTTTTGATTCAAAGGATCAGATGTTTTTGGGTTTAGGGTCCTTGGTTACAGTAGTTGGAAACAAACTGTGACAATAGTTATGACTACGTAACACCCGAGTTCAACTACTCATACCCTGCTCATTAACCTCTATCTGAGAACTTGCAAGAATATATAAGCATGAGATGCAAGGACTTCTTGCAGGATAGTCCTGCCTACTGGAGAGTCAAGACGGTCTTACCCTAAGCCCTTTCTCGACCCTTTGCGCTGGGTGTCGAGGGAATTCTTAGCCTTTGCCACGACCGAGTCGCATGGCTTACGGCACTTTGAAGCTCTTTGAACTTTGGAGAGGAAACGACTTCAGATCTTGACATTCCGGCCCGCTTATCCCTGAACCTCGCGAACAACACCTCGAGCCCTAAACCTCCTTTACCTATTTGCTATTGCTTTTGGTTACTACCACTATTGCTATGACTATCATGATGGCTATCATTCTCAGTAGTTTTAGACCCAAGAGAACTGGAGGGGCCCGGGGCCCACCTTTTCTTCAGGGCTTCGAGCTGCTCCCGAACCCTGCGCCACTGAATTGCGTGGACCGCCGCCACCGCCCGGATCGGGCCGTGGCCTCAAAACCGCTTCGGGGGGGTTCGATGGCTCCGAGGTAGTATAGTTAGGGGCCTTTAAGAATTACCTATACTATTTTGGGGGTTCCTTATAATAGTTATAGTATAATGGGCCCCAGAACCTTTTCGTGATTATCAAGGCTATAGTTAGGGGCCTTTAATAACTACCTATACTATGTTGGGGTTAGGGAGCCCCCCTTGAAGGGGACCCTTCTTAACCACTTCTGGCTCTCTTGAAAGGGACCTTGTGGAGAGGGTCTATATCCCCAAGGGTCCCCCTAATCCTAACTCCTAATGGTCCCGTGACGTATGTATAAGGGTTCTACAACGTTTTGGGGTCTCAGGGTTTTAGGAGATTAGTGTGGGTTTGGGTTTCGGTTGGGTTTCGGGTTGCAGGGTCTGTGCCCATCAATGGACGGAGGTCGTGTTTATTTTTTAATTTCAGGAGAAGGGTTTACGGTTTAAGGGTTTTAGGGTCAAGGCACGGGGTTGGAGTGTTCGGGTGTGGGAGAGTGTTTGCTGGACAGACAGATGGATAGCCAAATGCATGCGGACATAGACGCCAGATGGCAACTAGTCGGAGCTCTCATCGACATGCGCTTCAGGCAGCATCCGTGTACATAACCAGCAGGCATCTGCGTCTGCCTGCATGCCTGATTGCTTCATGCTACTATACATCTGCCTGCCAGCATACACACGAATACACACCTACCGTGCCCCACCTGCCTGCCTGCGAGCCTGCCTGCATTCACGCATGCATGCAAGCATGAACGCACGCATGCATGCATATATGCATACGGTATGTGTACATATACGCATGAACACATACATACATGCATCCATCAACCATCCGTCCGTCCATACATGCATACAAGCATGCAAGTGTGTATGCATGCTTACTTACTTACTTGCACACATATGTAGGTGTGCATGTAGGTCTGTATGTAGGTATGTATGTATGTATCTTTGTATGTATGTATGTACATATGCATGTGTGTCTGGCGTTGTGTGTGTTTGGGTCATCACAACTAATGTGTGTAGTGTAGTGCCGCGCAATGTAGTGTAGTAATGTGCTGTGCGGGACCGTAGTGTACTGTGACTGTGACTGCCCATGTGTATGTGTATGTGTACATGCATATGTAGTTATCTGCATATGTATATATATATATGTATATTCACACATCCACAGGCGTATACCCATGCATATGCATACGTATATGCATGGAACATACATGCTGTACATACATACATACATACATTCCTACATACATTCATACGTACATACACATACATATACCTACGTATACATATACATACATATACATGCGTATACATACATATACAAGCATATACATGCATACACATATTCATACATATACAAGCATATACATACATATACATACATACATACATACATAAATACATACATACATGCATGCATACATACATGCGTGCGTGCATGCATGCATGCATACATACACATACACACATACACGCACATACATACATACATACATAGATACAGACATACATACACACATATATATATATATATATACATAAGTTTTGCAATGCGGCAAACTCGCACAGGCTCCAGCTACCCCACTTGCGGCAAGAACGTCGTGATGTGGGCCAGGCATATGTCAACTGATTCGGGCTATGGGAGGGAAGTCCATTGTATGTGTGAAGGCGTGTGAGGCAATAGGAAATTCGTACATGGTATGTGTGAGTTGTCTTTCGCTTGCCGCCCCAAGCTTCACGAAGTCTCAGCTTGGGTGCAGCTGTTGCAGGACGGGCGACGAAGAGCGCCGCACCGTCTATGGGCAGACCGAAAGCGTCTGTGCAGGAAATAGGCTGAATCCACCCTGAGTGGCCGTACATGATCATGCCTGCCTCCTAAGCACACGGGCCAGAGGCACAGCTTGAGACTTTATCTGTTATGATTCTTTTTCCCATTCTCAGCTGGCAACATTGCTACCATTGCCTTTTTCTTGTCAGTGGTACTCTTGCTTGTGGAGCCACATGACCGCGAGTTTGTTTGCGATGTTGGTTGGGCTTTGCATTGCATCACGTGCCGCAGCTGTGAAGATGTGTCAAGCGGCAGGGCACCGGCTTTAATGTGCTCCCAGAAAGGTGGCACTCGCTACCCAACTAAGGGGGGTTGCATCTGCATCGGGGACTACGCCTTATCGGTTCAGTTCTGTGTCGTGCCAGCCCCGAGACCTGTTAGACCGAAAAGATTTTTGACTTCCGTGGTGCACGAAAGCGGCAAGCCAACCACTATACTGCATCGAGCAAATCACAGCAGGACAAAAGGGCCTCAGAGCCGAGAGAGCCGAGATGGCGCAGGCCGTGTGCGATCGACTTCCGCGGGCCAGGCTTGCGGGTGTGGCTCGCGTGAGGGACGAGATCCTGGGCGCTCCTTGGCAGGAGAGCAACTTGGGGCCGTTTAGAGGTTAGGCCCGGCACGTGCAGAGTTCGGAATGAATTTGGGCCGCAAGTTGGGCTTCAGGGGTGACGGGGTTTGTGGTAACAGCTAGGAAAGGCCTTCAAGGGCTTGAGGAGGGAGTTGACACTGCAATTCGATGATCTGCCCACTGGTTTGACTCTCCGGGCTTCCGGTGTTTGGAAGGGTCCGCTCATCGAGCGCTGTGGTGAAACGAAGGATGGACTTGCCAAGACAGCATGCCTGAACATTAAGCCCTACCTGGCACCTACAACATGAAACATATCTATTGACCACAAGGAGGCCCGTCTTCATGCCTGTGCGTCCAAAATACAGGTTTCCGAACAATCTTGGGCCCAATCTTCATGCTGACTGCAATTTGCACTTGCCTTATTAGTCACTTCCGAACACACTTGCAGTGAATGTGCTTCGAAGGTTGTATACCGGCCATCAAAGATACTCTCCGAAGACGAGTATTTGGTCAAGGTCTGGCTCGTGCAGCTGCAGGGGATTGAAAGCGGGAACCTCCGCTGGGATGCCACTTAAGTGCAAGAAGTGCATGTGCTTTACTTGTCGGTTGGTTGCTTTGATTGGTTTGGTTGGTGTGGTCTTCCGCAGCAACATCACAAAAAGCTCAGCTGCTTCCTGCGCCATCATGCACGAATCAGTGTTCCGAAGCTTGCCGAGGACTTCATCCCTTCGTGCAAGAAGTGCCATGCAAAGCTTCTGCCTGTTCTTGATGAGCAGTGCTCTTGCTCGGTGTGCGGTGGTCGGATGGGGCCGAAGAAGTGCGTGCAGTTTGAGTGCCGTGGAGGCCTCGAGCTTTCAACCTGCGATCTTTTTCGTTGCGAACCGTCCAAGAGACAGGCCTACTGTGGCAGTCACCCTTTCTTTGGTGGCTATTCTGCCATCGAACCGGTCCATGGGGATGCCGGCCCGGCTTTGTGGGAGGAAAAGCTCGACAGCACTGAAGGATTTGAGGTCGTGATGACTGCTTCCAGGTTTTGGGAAGGTGCCGGGGACGGCTACGGATGGCATACGGAAGCCCACATTTTTGCTGATCGGTTGCAGGAGTGCACTCGGTGTGTAATATGTCTCTGTCATTGTATGTTACAGCAGCGTTTGACATGCGCCAGGATACTCGGTGCACCCGAGTGCAAGTTCGACCGGATGGGAAGTCGATCCTCACGCCGACGCAGGTGAAAATGGGTGGGCAGTTGTCAGCTCCCGTCTCCTCGGCAGTAGTTTTAGCAGAAGCCTGGCCGCCTTCAAGTTGTTTCCAAGACCTGGCCTTCACTTAGTTGTTTCCTTGTACCCGGCACGAGCCCCATCCTTGAAGCCGATTGAATGGTCTTGTCCAGGAATCGCCCTGCCACGGCCAATACATCTTGCTGCAGCGGTGGGGGAACAGCAGTTGCATCATAAGACGTGCGACTGGCAAGGACACCAACAAATGGACTGAAGTTGCTGCTGCTTGCCTTGTTCAGACCTGCGGCTTCTGTAACAATGCCGAGATCATAGACTTTCATGTTGCCACTCTGTGATGTGGATTTATGGAATATGTCAACCGCAAGTTGTAGCTGCCTGCGATGTGCCGGCTTGTCCAAGCTGAGAGTGACTCGGATTTGCCGTAGTGGCTTGTACGGTCAGCAGTTTTATGTCAGGAACTGTCATGCCCAGATGTCTGCAAAGATTTCAAGAGGCAGATTGTGGAGATCTGTTATCCGACGCACAACTCTTCAGCTTTCCTGGTGGGGCTGTCCAAAAAGAGTTTGTGGATCATGGAGGTTCCACGCGACGATCTGGCATATCGGATGGATCTCACAACGGCACAGCAATTAGCCAGCCAGGCTTCTGGGCTGCACAGCCGTACTGTATCACGAGGCATTGCAAGTTCTGCCACGCCGTTGTCGTATGTTTAGCGCTGTCTCGCAAGCTTTTGAAGGTCGTGCCTTCACATGGCTTAGCACTTTGTTGCTTTCCTGAGGTTCAGTGGAGAAAACTGATGGATCTCCCTGGCGTGGATGCCGACAATGCAGAGCGAGCGGACGGCGAGGGTGACTGGGACGAGGACGAATCTCGACCGCCTCGCTTCATCTCCAGGGGGCCACGGAGTGATCAGGTCATCATCTTCGCCGAGTCTGGCATCTTAGCCGCACGATCACACTAACTATCTATCTATCTATCTATCTATCTATATATATATAATATCCCAACAGGCTGAATGCCAAACCATTCCAAACCCTGATCTCTAAGCCGACCGGTCGTGGGGGACATGGGGCACATACCTCATTCTCATGGCGTGTTGTAGTCCAAGGCTCATTTCTGCAGCCATGGCTGCTTGTCGAGATAGGAGGCCTGCCGGAGTTTGCGTGGTGTTCGAGTCTTTAAGGGTTCATGAGGCTTTGTTGTTTGAGGGTTTAGGCTTTCCTTTAGGTCAATGCAGTGTTTCGATCAAGAGTTGAAGGGAATCCAGCTGTTTCGGTGCTAGGCGCGACGGTGGGCACAGAGATTCGCACAGCTTTGTTGACGTCGATTGCATCGGTGCCTTTGCAAAGGAAGGAGGCTGCCCGACTTGTGGCCCCAAATGTGGCAGGCGGTATTTTTCTTTATTGTGGCTTACGAAGCCTATGTCATGGTAATTCTATCATTACAATCATGAGACCTCCAGTGTGGGACTGAGCGGTTTGGGGGGAAGCCATCCCGGAAGGCTGGAGCCAAGCACTATTGTTCGGCCTTCGACACGGACCAGATTCTGTTGCTGCCTTCGGTGCTTCGCATGGAGCGGCGGCACGCCGGATATCTGTTCTTCGACGGCCTTGGCCAGATCTACCGTTTGCGAGACGAAGAGATTATGCTTGCAGAGCATGCATCTCGTCAAGGGAAGCGAATTCTGAGGTGTGTGGGATTGGCGGTTCCGCCAGGGATCTGAAGGACAACTTTAAGCCTGGGAATTCCTCGCCTGAGCTATGAACACAGAAAAGACCCCCACCCGTAGATCGAATCCGTAAGCCGTAAGCATTCGTCCGCAAGCCGTTCTGTATGCAAGTGAGACGATGACTATAGTGACAATAGTGACTATAGTCCGCCCGGCAAGGTCGCTTGAATCTCGGCTAATAGCTTAGCCCAGCTTCCGGATTGCGCATCAAGGCATGGAGCGCCCCCAGTTTCATCTCAAGTGCGTCGCAGCGGTTGGTGACGTTTAGCTTTCACGAGAGTGATGCAAAGCGTTCTTGCCTTTTCTCC
The DNA here is from genome assembly GCA_003297005.1 of Symbiodinium sp. clade A Y106. Lineage (NCBI taxonomy): Eukaryota > Dinophyceae > Suessiales > Symbiodiniaceae > Symbiodinium > Symbiodinium sp. clade A. The sequence continues at coordinate 10,209 of BGNK01001655.1, read as the reverse complement.
GTGTTGGAGCGCTTCGAGTACTTCCAGAAGGCTTTTGGGCAATGGCAGGAGGGCCATTCTTCGGAGATGTGCATCGTTGATGTGGAGCCTGAGACCTTCGATGTATTCTTGCAGTACTTGCACGCTGGACGACTCGGGGTGCTTCCTCTACAAACCTGGCTTTCCTTGCTTCAGCTTGGCAACAAGTATGTGATGCACCATTTGATGGCTGTCAGCATGGCGCGGATCCTTGGTGTCTTGGTCTTGCTTCAGTTGCCTGTACTGGCACAGGCGTCCTTATTCGGATCGTTGCTGTTGTAACCGTACTAATATTGTTGCAAAGAGCGATGTGCCTGTAACAATTCATGTTCCTGACAAAGAGAGATGCGGCCCTCAGGATCAAAGCCTGCTAAAAATTGAGCCAGGTTTTATCACGCCAAGTCGGCAAAACTCGTGCCATTGCTTGCCGTTCACTACAGGCATTCTTGATGATGAAGAGCGTTTGGGCCAAGAGAAGCCAACTGTGCTTGCGGACCTGTTGGCTTTTGCCAGCAAGTGCGGGGACGTTTTCAAACTCAAGGTCATGGATCCGCTTCTGCACTGAGCCCCAAAAGAGATGCTGCAGATTAGACTTCGTAAACCAGTTTTCCACACCGACTAGTATTCGCATCTTTGGAAAACTCAGGATGCTATCGCTTGCAACCGCTCCAGTCTTGTGGTGGACAAGGACTTCCTGGCACGGGTGTCGAGCTGTTCGGTCGATGCACTGTCTCACTTGCTGGACTCGCTGTTGAAGCCAGACAGTTCCCCAACAGCACGGCACGTAAACTTCTTAGTCTCTGTTGTCAATGCAGCTGTGGGGTAGAAAGTGAGCAGGTTGCGGGCTTGAACCCTGAGAAATCAAGGATGCTTCGACTGCCCGGAGGCCAAGAGACGCAAGGCTCACCAAACTCGTCAAGCTGCTCTGTGGAGGCATGCCAGCGAGGCGCCATCATGGAGCGGCTTGTGACAAGATGAGTGCATCACCTCACCGACGCTGCCTCGTTGATTCGTCGCTATGGGCATCGTCAATAGGATGCCATAATCAGGCACTCTGAAAATGTAAACGCACCGCCAAAAGTGGGTTGGTGGCGCAAGCGCCCCGAAGGGGTGAAGGGAGACAGAGGAGTCATTCATGTTGGGATGGACTCCGTGTTCCGGCTTCAAGATGCGAAGAAAATTTGGGGCCCGTTGCATCCGCATTAAGCCCCTGCAACACTGAAGCCTGAACTGATTTTCGGGTTATGCCCACAGTCCTGCCATGACGGAGACTGCCAAAAGGTTTATCAGCTGGGTAAGAGCACCTTCGGTCAACCGTTGCACATCTCCCAGGTTTGATCACCAAGTCCATCGCATACCATGCAACACTCACATGTCCAGTCTGAGCACGGAGTAGTGGGGAGAGATGCTATGGCTAAGTACCTGTGTTCAAAGCCTCAGGGCCTTGGGGTCAAGCTCCGAGCTCAACTAGGCGCTGGTCCCCTCAGTCCTCACGTAGTTGTATCGGTTACCAGTCGTACTCGTACTACAATATATTCCAAAACCCTCTACCAAGAAGCCGCCTCTTCCGTGTGATCCGAGCTCGTCGTCGTTTCAAGTCTGCTCCGCCCTGTGAGGGCGATCGCCACGGTTCTGACTTGCGTATCGTCATCAAGGAGCGCCGTTCAGAACAGCAGACACCAAGTATTGGGCTTGTCTTGGAAACGCCAGGCACACCAAGAATCAGAACTGAATGAATTTGGAGACCACCTTTGCACCGAATCTTCACGGCTTGGGTAAAATTGTTGCAGGACAGGCGACGCACGAGATGGATAGGCTGAAAGCAGATGTGCAGGAAAACGTGCTGGTTTCCATAGCCCGTTAGTTGCTGGGATAAACCCTGATGAATGTTTCTTTTTGCCTTTCTCAGTCCCCGACACAATCCTGCCTGCTTCTTGTGCACGGCGATGTCACAGTTTTTGCGAGTACTACTGTTATGAGTGCTAGTGGGAAACTTGTTGCTTTTGGTGCTGCTGCTGCTGCTTGAGCCTGACACTGATCAGTATCTGCATGGTTGCCTCTGGCTTTGCATTCTGGAAGGTGCTGCAGCCATGGAGGCTTGCCAAGCAGTAGCGCAGCCTGGATGTGGTGAAAGACGCCACCGACTACCCAGCTCCCTAAACCCCAAACCCGTGCCACCAGCTAGACAACAATATAAGGCTATGTCCCTCAAACATCAGCCCATGCGGCACAGCGATGGCAATCGGCGGTGCCGGCAGCCTAGCACATGTTCTCATAGAGGTCACTTGCGTTTAAGTGTAGTTGCTTGAAAGTAGGTGTGGAAATCGAAAAGGATAGCATCAAACTACCTCCAGGCGAGAAGCAGATCCATGACGATGCAGCAGGGAGTTGTTTATGATCCCCCCACTGAAACCCAAACCCCTAGACCCTGGACGGAGCCGCGTTTGCGCAGTGTGATTGTAGCCGCAGGGATCCCGCAACCTCGGCCACATGTCTTGAAGTTACTTGAGGATCTTTATCGGGGCTTGCTAAATGCCGCTCCAACCCCTCGCCTTTATGAGACTCGTAGCCTAAGCGTGAACCTTAAACACGAAGTCCTGCCCTGAACACCGTCTCGAGTCCCAAAACCCAGCCCAAACCACACAGAGGCAGCGGCAGCGGATGTGGCCGGGACGAGGCGCCAACACCGTCGAGGGCACGGCATCAGATTCGGGTTTTGTGGGTTTTTTGAGCTTCGGAGCGGCGCACGTGCGATTTAGGACCCCGAGCTCAGAATTAGGGAAGGCAGAAGGTCGGGTCTTACGATGAATTGCCTCTTCAGGTGATTTCCGAAGCCCGTTTGCCTTTGAGGGGGGACTGTATCCGCATAGTGGTGGCTGTTTCTCTGTGCCTTTGCGACAACGATGATGCTTATAGGACAGTAGCCCGCAGAATCACCCGCAACTCTTATAGTAACTTGTAACGCATTCAGAATATTTCAGAAGAACCTTAAACCCTTATGGTACCCGCTATATAAATCATATCCAGCTTGCCATTTTAAAGACGAAAGCTGATCGGCATGTGAAGGGGGGAAGCGGAACGTGCCAAGACAACGGACCAACGATTCCCCAGCATGTCGGAGGGGGTCTCAAGCGAAGAGGGCGAATTCAGCTTGCTAATTTCCCAAGCCTTGGAGGTTCATGCTGTTACTGTAGCCAGTTCAGCGCAATCAACTCCAGCCGATGTGGTGTCCGCACTACTCACTATTGTGTCTGGGTTTCTGCGGCAAGAAGACGGCGATGTAGAGTTCGGATCTCTGACACTCCGTGTCTCGACAGAAGCAGTGCCAGATTTTACGTGTTTGATGCCATGCGAATCTTGCGAGTGCTACAACCCGCGTCCGAGCCGCGAGGGCGCATCGGATGGGCCAAGAATGCTGCTCCTCGCGTTTCGAAGTGCCGATGCTGAAACCCCGCTCACGGAAGAAATCCGGCAGAAACTTGCGCGCCTCAGTTATTCAGAAAGTCGGACAAAGCTGTGTGAACCGGTCGGGAAACATCCTGCTGAAAGCCGCACAGAGAGCAACAACACCAGGAGCTACATAATTTCGTAAGGCTCCAGCGACAGCTTATTCACCGGCAGGACGGAGCTGAGCATCCCCGGAAGGCCTGCGATGACTTTGCGCAGCTTGCATCGGTTTGGGGTAGAAGATCCGGGAAAAGAATCAATGTTTCGGGCCTTCGGGCAAAAAGTGAGAGCCTCTTAAGGATCATTCCCTCATGGAAGTTTATCAGGGGCAGGGGCCTGAAGAGACAGCTCACTTGCACCCACATGACAAATGCCTTCTTCAATCCCCCAAGGCTACGCAACTTTACTCGACACAGAAACTTTCAGGATTTGCAAGTGGACGAGCCTTTTTTTCGCTATTTTGGGATGCGGCTCCCGGAGTCCCAGGGCTTAGTAATTAGGATGTTCGCACGCCGAGAATGATAGGCCTTTTCTAGATTCTAGATGCGTTATTTTGTAACATCCAAGTTGGGAGACGCCCGAAATATGGCACTAAATGTCTCGACAAGCTTGAACTGAGGGAAATGTGGGGCTCAATGTGGGGTCAAGGTGCAAAGCCTAGCTTAGAGGAAACATGGCATTGGGTTCAAGTTTCAGTACTTGTGCTTGAAATTGTGCGCTCAATCTTGGATCGGAAATTCTCCACGCGCAGTCCTGGGCGAGCTCCTCCTGCAGACGAAGCTGCGCCAGGCACTGGAACAAAACCTGCACCGTGCCTAGGCTTGCCTATGCGGTTTGATTAAATGGTCGGGTCTGGTGTTTGCAGTTTGGGCCTAGTAGTTTCGACGCCGGTTTTGGAAGCTTGTGTCTGGCGCCTCAGCTTCGGCGGCTTTGCGTGATGCAGAGAGCAGAATACCGGTCAATGTATGATCGGAGCCCATCTAAGCCCTGGTCTGCGTAGACACCGCAAAATCTGTGAGTACCAGGCCTGGGTTCTTCCGCAAGCGACCCAAAGCCCCACAATCCAAAACCCTCGACTCTAAAACCCAAATTTCTAAACCCTAAACCTGGGCCCAGGATGCTAACAGCTAACAAGAAACCTCTCAACCCTATGCCAAGTAACTGACCTCAAAGCCTTGAAACTGCCAGAGGGCGCTTCTTATATGGAACCCCAAAGCCTTTTGAACACCGTGAACCCTAAACCCAAGCTCCTATCTGAGGCACAGCGGCATCAAGTGGGGGCCCTCAGAAACCGGAAGCCTAATGTTTTGGGTTTAGGGTGCAGGTTTTCGGCGTTCAGCGTTTAAATGTTCTGGGTTTAGGGTCTTCTAGTTGAATGATTTAAGAATTTGGGGGCTTCGGATTTAGGTTTTGGGCTTATGCTTAGTGGAGTATTTAATAGGGAGTTTTCTGTCAAGGATGATATTAAGCTCCGTTGACTTTCTACTGGTAAATCACGGCTAGTGGCGTTGCTTATTCTATTCCGCGTGCTATGACCACATGCCAACCCTAAGGCCCCCGGCATGCTTTTGCAATGCCTAGGGCTCCCAAGAACGACTGACTTGCACTACGTTCTTTTACTCTGATAGCTCTTTAACAGTGGGAATGCTCCCTTATTTCTAGGCGCAGTAAGCCCTAAAGCCCCCAAGCCTAGCCACTTCGGGCCGCAGGACATGCCGCGTTGAAGATGCTGCTTGTCCGAGGCCAAGGAGAGGATGCCGGGGGGCCCGATTTCTTGACTGGGCTCAAAAGGGTTTAGGGTTTATAGGGTTTATAGGGTTTATAGGGTTTAGGGTTTGGGGTTTATAGTGTCTAGAGTTTAGGGTTTAGAAGGGGCACTACAAGGGCTGCTCAAAAAGAGGTTACTATCAGGGTTGCTTTAGCTCCTACTAATACTAAATGCTTCCTTCTTCTGCTAAGGCCCGAATACACATCCTCATCCAAATCCCAATACCAACACTAAGACTTTACTAAGGATCATACCAATGCCAATACTGACACCAAAATGAATGTTAGACTTTGTTAATGTTTGTGTAGATATTATTTATATAGATATTTATTTGTATGTAATACAAATATGTATATATATACCCTTTTTCTGTATATGTATATGTAAAGATGTATATAAAATATCAGTATTCATCTTTGCAAATCAATGCCAACACGATCCGGTGAGCACACGTAGCCCGGAAGAAGCCGCCTTAGGGCTTAGGGGTCCTTAACCCGAAGCCCGAAACCCCTAAATCCTAAACCCGAAGCCCCTAACCCCGAGACCCGTACTTCGGGCGCCGTGGCCTCAGCTACCGAGGCAGGTGCCTTCCGTTTTTCGCGGCAGTTCGTTGTTACTGGTAGGTCGTGAAAGTTCGTTTTCTTCATGTTCCGCAGAGCTCAGTGTTTTCTGACGTATCTGCAAAGTTCCATGTAGGATCGCTTTCGCGATGGCGCGCTGGGTGTGCGTTCTTCTGATCGCCCTCGCAACCGGCCTCCGGTCCAAGAGCGACCGGCCCTGGCCCTGGGAAGAGCACCCCGCGAGCTCGCCCGAGGAGCTTCAGGAGCTCCTAAGAACGGTGCTGGCGCAGACCAACAGTGCTGAGGTCAGAGTGGAAGAGCCCGGCGATGCCGAGATGCAAGAGCGGACACTTCGACAGCGGATTGCCAGCATCAGGAAGGACTGGCAGAGCGCCAGCGCAACCGCTTGCCATCAGCAGCTGGGGCGGTTGATGAACAGCCTCACGCTTGAATGTGGTGGCTTACAGCCGAAAGCCGATTGGCTTCTCGACTACTACGTGCCGGCCCTTCCGAACAAGACATGCGCCGACAGTGTCAGCGACATCTTCGCATTAGGAAACGAATTGGTGGAAACCCTCCGCGTCTCCAGAGATGCTGTTGCTTCAGTGGATGTGGCCGCCGAAACGCTTCGTCGATATCAAGCACTCTCCTTTTTGAGGAGCTGGCTGGTGAAGCTGACAAAGACTTTTCAGTATGCGCTGCTTTGGGCTGGCTTCTGGGACGGTGACCCGGAGAACCGCACGACGCAGACAGCGCTCTCCAACTTTGCCAAGGCCATAGAGCACGCGACCGTGCACCCGAACAGCTTCTTGGGCAGAGCCATCGAGGCGAGCCAGAACCTCGACGGCTGCTACAAGGACCCCCAGACCAGTGCGCTTGCAGGAAACATGTGGTCGATCGCAAGCATGAGCTTCGTGCTCGGGATGCGCGAAAGGGCACAGGGAACGGTCATTGCACTGGTCAACAAGCAGATCAGGGGTGAGCGTAATTTGTCAGAGTCCGTGCTGACCACCCATGAAATCCCAACTGTAGGGCTCGCCGCCTGGGGGCTCGGGTATTGGTCTCCGAAAGTGCTGGTCCTGGACCTCATGGGCACCTGTGACCAGACGAGTCCGGCGCTGCAGAAGCGGCTCCTCGCCCGCCTGCCCTCTTGGGCCAGATCAATGACACACTGGAGCTCAGAAGCTTTCGCCATGAGGTCGCGGCTCCGGTGGCAGTGCATCGACTGCTCGGGCGCTTGCTCACTGGATGAGGCTTTGGCAGAGCACGTGGGGAAGCTGGTGAAGGCCCCGCTCTTCATAGACGAGCTGTGCACTTGTTTCGTGGCTGTAGTATGCATGGTGGCCTAGGCCAAAGCAATGACCGACATTATTCTACTGGGCTCCTTGTTAATTATGACTGTATCATCCATCATGTATCCCCAAACCCACTTTGCTTCTCTTTGCTCGCCCCGGCTTACATCCCCGAACCCAAAGCCCTTCTAGTTACCCGCTCAAAAAGCCCTCACGGAGGCCAAAGCGGAGCAGGACCGGAAGGACCAAGAGCTACGCGAGGTGGGCGCCAGAATCCCAGTGCGCACAGTTAGTGTTAGTGTACCCTATCTGAACCCTGAGCCCTAAGCCCCAAAATCCTAAACCCTATAAGCCCTAAGCCCTAAACCCCTGAACCTGTTACACACCCTGAAACCTAAACCTGTAGGATGGACCCGTTCCTGCCAGGTCGTCGGCTGTCACCTCGTGGACGCCGCTCAGACCAGTCTACGCACAGAGCTTTCTCTTGGGATTCGTCTAACACATTCGCTAATTGCACGACACCTCTCACAAAAAACAAACTACGACGCTTACGAGCGGCTGACGGGGCTACACGAGCTTGTGGAGCAGTGGCAAGGCCAGCTTTCGAAGGCGGAGCTTGCAAATCGCCCGCAGAGACGGGTGGAGGTGGAGCAACTCCTCCGCCAGAATGCCGATCCGAGCGCTCCGAACCGGTTCCGCGGCACAGCCCTCATAAGCGCCGCGGAAGAGGGCCTGCAGGAGGTGGTCAAGGCAATGGTGAAGGCCGGGGCCCAGCTGGAGGCTCGCGACGAGCGAGGCAACACGGCCCTCTTGTCGGCTGCATACTTTGGCCACTTGAAGGTGGTCGGGGTCATGGTGAAGGCTGGAGCGCGCCTGGAGGCCCGTGATGAGGATGGCGCCACGGCCCTCACGATCGCGTCATTCAGTGGCCACCTCGAGGTGGTCGAGGCCTTGGTGAAGGCCGGAGCTCAGCTGGAGGCCCACAATGACCGAGGCCGCACAGCCCTCATGANGCCCTCACGATCGCGTCATTCAGTGGCCACCTCGAGGTGGTCGAGGCCTTGGTGAAGGCCGGAGCTCAGCTGGAGGCCCACAATGACCGAGGCCGCACAGCCCTCATGACCGCTTCGTACACAGGCCACTTGAAGGTGGTCGAGGTCTTGGTGAAGGCCGGAGCCCAGCTGGAGGCCTGCAATGACATAGGCAACACAGCCTTGATGTGTGCTGCGCAAGAAGGCCACTACGAGGTGGTCGAGGTCTTGGTGAAGGCTGGAGCGCGGCTGGAGGCCCGTGGTGAGGTTGGCGCCACGGCCCTCACGATCGCGTCATTCAGTGGCCACCTCGAGGTGGTCGAGGCCTTGGTGAAGGCCGGAGCTCAGCTGGAGGCCCACAATGACCGAGGCCGCACAGCCCTCATGANGCCCTCACGATCGCGTCATTCAGTGGCCACCTCGAGGTGGTCGAGGCCTTGGTGAAGGCCGGAGCTCAGCTGGAGGCCCACAATGACCGAGGCCGCACAGCCCTCATGACCGCTTCGTATACAGGCCACTTGAAGGTGGTCGAGGTCTTGGTGAAGGCCGGAGCCCAGCTGGAGGCCCGCAATGACATAGGCAACACAGCCCTGATGTGTGCTGCGCAAGAAGGCCACTACGAGGTGGTCGAGGTCTTGGTGAAGGCCGGAGCCCAGCTGGAGACTCGCAATGAGCGAGGCTTCACGGCCCTCATGCTTGCGTCATACAAAGGCCACTTGAAGGTGGCCGAAGTCCTGAGGAAGGCTGGAGCGGCTGGACCCTAGCATAATCCGGTGCATCATCGTGTGTGCATAGTCCAAGTTGCCGTTGCATCGGAACCAAGACTTGCCGTCGGAGAAAATCGGTGTGCACGTCGGGGAGAATGGAGCTTGCCAGTTGCCAGCGAGGTCCCGAAGGTAAGAATTTTGTTTCCCAAACTTGCACTGACGACTGGCGCGTGCGGTGAGGCCTCTCCGTCTCTGCAGTCCGAGGTCGAGAGAACTTCAGACCCATCCGACTGGCCTAATTACTAGGCTCAAGATTGCATCATAGGTTCTCCATGTGGTGGTATATTTAGCCCTATAAGACCCTATGGAACACCGCTGCAACCCCATGAGGTTTTCGGTCAAACCGTCCCGACCCCCGCGTGGAATAGTGTCAAGCGTAGACCCCAAAACACCCTAGGAAAACCCCGTAAGACCCCCACAGAGAACCACTATAGCCCAAGGCTTCCGAAGGTGGAGATTCCCGACCCGGCGCAGCGGAATCCTCGTGATTCGAGTTCACTGATGGGTTTCGGGTTTAGGGTTGGTGGGATGAGAAGGACTCCGCTTCAGTTAATGACGTTGTTGAGAGTCCGTGTACATATGTAATTATATATATATATACAGAAAATAACACACTACAGGCCCGAGTTTTTCGGCTTTCCGTTTCGCACTGTGAGCAAAGATTTCACAAGAATCTTATATATACATCAGGTAAAAGAAATTTTTGTGAGGCCCACAAAAATCCATGCTGTATATAGTATGGAACCATAATACAAAGAATGCAAACGGAGCTGAAAGCTTCTGCCGGGAATGTGGCCCGCGCGCGGTGCATATAGAGCGAAAAAGAGAAAGCCCAAGTCCCGAAACCAAAGGATCCTGGTCGGGGGGGGTAATATATAAGGTCGTATTCGGTCTTATTCGATCTCTGTATAAATATCGTCTTTCTCTTATTATAGGAAGTCTTGGGCCGGCATTTGGGTGTATGATGGTTAAAATTAGATAAAAAGTATGCGCGAGTAAGAACACACAAGGGCCCCCAATGAGTTCCTAGCTGCTTCCGCTGGCAGGACTGGCGCTGGGTCTACTTCGCTTGGCCCAGCTGCTTCGACTGGCAGCAGCGGTGGCACCGGCCCGGCGGGTTTTGCTGGATCCGTCCAAACCCTGAACGGAATGCAGGAATCGGGGGCCGTGGACCACTTCCAGGTGCAGGAGCTACGGCGCCAGCAGCTCCAGACTCGCCGTGCATATTCGGCGAATGGTCTATGCCGGCTCCAGCGGCCCCCAGTGGTTATTGCGACTTGTGCGATGCGGCCATGCTGGCCTCGTTGCATGAAGCTCTGCCCGCAC
>BGNK01001654.1:89140-135510 GCA_003297005.1 Symbiodinium sp. clade A Y106 | reverse complement strand
GGTCCATACGAAAACACCGCATAGCATTGGGGGGGTCCGTTCGAAAATCGGCTTGAGAACGGGGGGGTCCCATACGAAAACCTCCCATAGGGTTTAAATATATAGTGAAAGAGAGGGTTTAGGGTTTAGGGTTTAGGAACCCTAAACCCTAAACCCTAAACAACCCACTTTCGGGTTGGGGTTTGGGGCTCAAAGTTGATGGTTTGAGGGTTTTGGGTGGAGAGGGTTTAGGGTTCCTTGTCTCACTCTCTCGCGAACCCCGAACCCCGGACCCTAAACCCTCAGCTCTAAACACTGAACCCTAAACCCTCCGAACCGTAAACCCTCAACCCTAATTAAACCTCAAAGCCCTAACCCTAAAGCCCTAACCCTAAACCCTCCCGGAAAACCCAAGCTTTGCAAGCCCTAAGTCCTAAACCAAGGGGCGTGTAGGTATGGAGGTCTGCCCCGTGGTCGGCCTGGTCTAGGGGGTTCAGGGTTTGCGGTTCAGGGGTTTGGGGATTTAGGGTTTAGGGCCGGTTTAGGGTTCAGGATTTAGGATTTTAGGGTTGAGGCCTCTTATCAATTATCGGAGGATGGTGTCTGCTGTTGAGACTTTCGACCTATGGCAGGGTTTGTTAGGCTTCTGTAAGGATTCCAGAGCGCGTAAAGGTCTTAAGGAATACAGAGTTAAGCGTCTTGTATTCAAAGACTGCAAGTGCTAGGCTTAAGGTTCAGAATTTAAGCGTTTACGTGCATAGGGCAAATGGTAAGGGGTCTTCGCGGCTTGAGGGAGCTCCGACGCCCTTTACCTTCCGGTTCAGTGTGCGTGTGTGCCGCGGTTTAGGGTTTAGGGGAGGGTTTTGGGCTTGGGGTTTGTGTCTAGGGTGCCTAAGTTTTGGGTAGGTGGGCGTTTCAGTGTTTAGCGGAGATGGCACCGGGTCTGTGCGGAGTTGGAGTTGCAGAGCTCCTTCTGGCAAGGGGTGGTGGAGTTTCTTTGGGCTGGGTCTTAAAGACTGGGCTTTTAAGTAACCAGGGAGAAAAAAGTATAAACTTTTATTTCATAATGGTTCCTTTAAGAAAAAAGTATTACAGTATGGTACTCCAAAGCCAAGGAGAAGGAACAAGCCCAAATAGTGTAGTATACACTTTTGGGGTCCAAATGTCCGCCAAGTAGCTGCTACATGGGAGTTTCCGAAAACAGGGGACCCCAACATAGTACCCTAAATAGTAGGATCCTTATTATAAGGACCCCAAAATAAGGTACCCCTATTTTCGGAAACTCCCACATTGGTACTTGGACACTTTGGGAAGGGTCATACTACGGCCATCATGGGTCCGTACATGGAAGCCCAAACCCTAAACCCTAAACCCGAAACCCTAAAACCCTAAACCCTAAACCCCTGAACCCTAGACCCTCTGTTCTTCGTTCTTCGTCAAGGGTTCAGGTCTGCAGAAGTTGAATTTCGAGTTGAAGGGCCCGAACCTAAACTCTAACCCCCTCAACCCCAAACCCTAAACGCTTCCAGGAATAAGGGGCCCTAAGGTTTGGGTGCGATACAAACAGCGATGTTTCAAGCGCTATCTGCAGAGTTGCTTGTGAGCTGTACCTGCTATTACTTGACGCATAGAGCTGCTATGATGACCAGGAGGCCTACGACCTTGTCGTGAGCACCTGCACCAGGAGTATCATGTAGGCAATGGTAATCACGGTTGGACCATGGCCTCAAACAAACCCTAAACCCTAAACCATTCCGTCTACCCTGAGAACCAAGAACTGTGGCCTCTGGGCCGAAGAACTTACTATGCAGCGGCTATGTATCATGCTGGGATGTGAAAAAGCCCGGATTCTTGCGAAGTCAGGCAAGATGGTCGCCGATGTATGGGCGGAATCTGCAAGATTTTCACAGATGCCATATATAAACGCATGCATGCTAAACCGACGATCCTGAGGAATCCCAGCCGGTAGCTTCAGCATTGCCGAAAGGCCACTGCGGCAACATTTTGCCTAAAGAAATCATCAAGCAGCTGCCAATCAAGGCCCACAATGCCAGCCTCACAGCACGTTAAGAGCATGAAGCTCACGTCACCCACATCAAACACCCACAGCAATGAAACATCTTTGCCGTTGTTCCTTTGCAGGCAACTGTGGCCGATCGTGGTTACGCGATGAAGATCTCCCTGGCAAGGATGAGATAAATCCTGCATTACCTTAAGGACCCTAAACTATGGGAATGATGGAATTATGGTAAATTCCTTATTATGGGTAATGCAGGATTTATATCATAGTACCTAGTGAACAGGACCCTTGATCCCAAAGCCCTTGTGCAACCATGAATACCTCAGTAAAGCCTGACAATCGTTGACAAGGCCGTAGAATCAGGAATATCAAAAAAACTCCAGAAAAGTACCCCCATGCCATTCCCTTCACACCATTTCTCTCGTTTCTCTGCAAACCTTTGCCCCTCAGCGCAAAATCCTCGCCATGTCCTTTAACACCCAGAGTAAACAAATAGGCTCATTATTGCAATAGCAGAATAACGGAGCCCCGGATAATTCAGGCCGTAATCCTTACACCCTGAATCCTAAATCCTGAACCCTATGCCCTAAACGCTACACATCCCAAACCCTAAACCCTAAATGCAAAGCCCTAATAAACTCTCAACCCTGAATTTTAAACCCTAGACCCAAAATCCTAAACCCCAAATCCTAAACCCTAAACCCGCCTTAACCCTAAATCCTCGCCCCTAAACCCTAAACCCGCCTAGACCCTATAGCCCTAAACCCTAGAGCTGCGACCGCCTCCTGGGAGTTTCCGAAAATAGGGGACCCTTATATAGTACCCTAAATAGTAGGATCCCTATTATAAGCACCCCACAATAAGGCACCCCCATTATCGGAAACTCTATACCCTAAAACCCTTATAGAGCCCTTTAAAGGAACCCTTATAGCACCCTTAGAGTAACCCTTTAAAAAGGAACCCTAAGGTACCCCTAATTATCGGAAACCCCCAAACCCTAAACCCTAACCCTATAGATCCCTTATAGGAACCCCTTNACCCTTAGAGTAACCCTTTAAAAAGGAACCCTAAGGTACCCCTAATTATCGGAAACCCCCAAACCCTAAACCCTAACCCTATAGATCCCTTATAGGAACCCCTTAAAGGGACCCTTATAGATCCCTTTAAAGGAGCCCTAATTATCGGAAACTCCCTCCTCGAGATCCATGAGTCGCTGGGCCGCCGGGGCAGCCCCGGCTACCTCCAAAATGACCAGAGGTGAGGGAATTAGGTTTTTTTAGGATTTGGGGTTTAGGGTGTTTTAGGATTTGGGATTTAGGGTCTTAGGATTTGGGGTTTAGGGTGTTTTAGGATTTGGGATTTAGGGTCTTAGGATTTGGGGTTTAGGATGTTTTAGGATTTGGGGTTTAGGTTTTTTTTTTACGATTTGGGGTTTAGGGTGTTTTAGGATTTGGGATTTAGGGTGTTTTAGGATTTGGGGTTTAGGGTGTTTTAGGGTTTGGGGTTTAGGGTATTTTAGGATTTGAGGTTTAGGGTGTTTTAGGATTTGGGATTTAGGGTATTTTAGGATTTGGGATTTAGGGTGTTTTTAGGATTTGGGGTTTAGGCTTTAGGGCTTAGGGTTTAGGGTAACGGATGTAGGGTTTGGGTTTCGGGGTTGTCGGCTTGGGGTTCAGGGTTTCGGGTTTCGGGCTGAAGGTTTCGGGCTTAGGGCTTGGGGTTTCGGGCTCAGAATTTGGGGTTTAGGTTTCGGGTTCAGGATTTGAGGTTTAGGGTTTACGATTTAGGGTTCAGGGCTTAGGATATCGGGTTTAGAGGGGATAGCTGCTCAGGATATTTTAAAGTTCCTGTCAGAGATACTATATGGGTCACTATGAGGTTACTGCTTTATCAGGGTTTGGGGTGCCGAGTTTAGTGTTCGGTTAGGGCTTTGGGCTTAGGGTTTAGGGTTTAGGGTTTAGGGCTTTGGGTTTAGGGTTTTAGGATTTGGGGTTTAGGGTTTGGGGTGTCGAGTTTAGTGTTCAGGGTTGCTTTAGGATTACGTTAAATACACTGAGAGGTGCTTTATACAGCTACTACTAGGGCTGTCGTACAGTTAAAGTAAGGGTTTCGGGTTTTAAGCGTTATAACTCTAAGGGGCTATGCACAACGATTCTTTTTAAGGGCTTTAAATGGGCTATAGGGACTACTATCAGGGACCTTTAAGGACCTTAAGGAACTACCATGGGAATTCATTCCCCCACTCCCTACTAAGAACAATGGAGTTTGCGGTGGCAGGGTTCAGGGGCTTTCGGATTCCAGGTTTTTGTTCCGGACTGGGGTTTAGGGACATGGACCCTTCTGTAGGGATAGATATCGGTCCAGCCAATACGTATAACCACCCTCCCAAAGCCCCGGAAGATGGACCCCTACACCCCTCACCCTAAGGGTGAATGTGCCAAGGCTCCTTTAAGAGTTCCTTTCAGGGTTCAGGGAGGCTCCTATAAGTGCTCATATAGGGTTTAGGTTCTAAGGGTCCGTGTACCCATGCAGTGTATACTTTGGCCCCAAGTACCTACATAAGGACTCTTTAGCGTCAAAGTCTATACTAGTTGGGCCCATGGACCCCTAGCGGTATAGAACCCGTAGAATCCTTGAGGAGCCCTTTAAGCGCGGGCCCTATATCAACGATTCTCACGGCTTCTAAATTCGCATGCGCCGCCTTTGCCAGCACCTCGACGGCAAGCCCAGAAGGAACATCAGAGCCTGGATTTGGGTTTGCGGCGAACGTTAAGGTTCTATAACAGGGTCGCAGCAACGGCTAGTGTAAGGTTCTACAGTAGAGCTTAGGGCTTGTAGGGCTTGGGGCTTAGGGTTCAGAGCTTGGGGTTTGGGGCTTGGGGGTTGGGAGGGGTTGGTCGTTTTTCCATAAAGTTAAAGCATCGTTGCTTTTTCTTGGAGATTTTTTCGTTTATGCTACTTGGTATGACTTTCAAGACCCATAAAGCAAATCGATATCATTCTGATTCCGATTCGTGTTATGATCCTTGAAAGTGCTACTGACCTACTAATTACTGCTGGTAGAAATACATGAACATGCATGAGGATCCAACTAAACCCCAAACCCCAACAACTCTCACAAAAACTCTGCTAGAAGCCCTTAAAGAGCCCTTGAAGGGCCTCAAACAACCCTTTCCGAAGCCCTGAAAGAGCCCTTGAAGGATCCCTAGACGGGTCCCTAGACCCTAAACCCTAGACCCTAAAGAGCCCTTTAAGGACCCCAAACGGAATCCTTAAAGGAACTCTAAAAGGAACCCTAAAAGAGCCTTTTAAAAAAAAGGACCCCGAAGCCGCTCCGCCTCGGCTGAGCCACGCCATGGCCTCTGCTGCATCGCCCTGGGCAGCTGCGCTCCGTGCCGCGGCGCCGAAAGCACCTGTCTGGCTTCGAGGACACAAGGGTTTAGTTTTTCGGGTTTCAGGTTCCTTTTTTGGGAATTGATAAGGGCTCTATAAGGGATCCATATAGGTTTAGGGTTTAGGGGCTTAGGGGTTTAGGGGTTTAGGGTTTAGGGTTGAGGGGTTTAGGGTTTAGGGTTTAGGGGTTTAGGGTTTAGGGATTAGGGTGTCTGTCTTCTTTAAAGGAGCCCTTCAGTTCCCTAAGCCCTAGAAGGATACTGGGTTTTGCTAATAAGGGAATTAACCCAGTGGGTTCATATACACTGCTGTTATGGAATTAGGTACCGAAAGACCATCCCTACTATGGTTTTGGGGGCCAAATTCCACAATGGTAGTGTATATGGACCCTCTGGGAAAGTTAAGTTGACACAAAAGGGTTTAGGATTTAGAGCTTTAGGGACTTTAGGGTTTAGGGTGTTTTGGTGTTTGGCTTCGAAGTCCCAAACGTTTAAGGGGCTCTTCTGGCTCCTTTGCCGGCTCCTTTACAGGGATCTACAATGGCTCTATAAAGCTAAACCCTAAACCCTAAACCGTGGGTTTCGGGCTCAGGGGATTAAGGACCCAAAGGACCTAAGGATTTAGGGTTCGCTATAAAGGGCTCTAGAATAGGGTCCCCTTTAAGGGTTCCTTTGAGGGCTTAGGGGTTTGGGGGTTTTACCCTTTAAGGTTCTACTTAAAGGATCATGGGACTTAGTAACTAGGGATATAATTAGGGTAACTATACTTATAACCCCAATTAAGGTACTTATAACCTTACTTACTAATTCCCGAAACCCTATAGATTCCCTGAAGGAACCCTTTTAGATCCTTTTAAGGAGCCCCTTAAGGAACCTAACTTACTAATTCCCATGATCCTCCAAGTAGAGTCTCGGAGTCTCGGGTGGTAGGGTACAGGGGTTGAGGGTCCAGGTTTTTCGGGCTCAAGGGATGGAGGTTTAGGGTTTAGGGAAAGTTCAGCGCTTGCGTTACTCCTTGAATCTGAGGAAGATAGATTATCTTTTGGGGCAAGAGCTTTTTCGCGGAATCCTCAATGCAACCTGGACGCGATTTGGACCTAGTAAGTATACAATCGGGCTAGAAACGTAACCTTCTGAAGCTCGTCACCCCTAAACCCCAAGCATTCTGACAAGCCGCCCACATCCGGCGCCAAGGATACCCTCGCGAGACGTCCTGCCCAAGCGGCAGTGCGACCTGCAAACAAGCAAACCATAGCAGCTAAGCCCTGACCTAAACCCCTCAACCCTCAACCATAAACTAAAACCCTGAGCCCTAAACCCTAAAACGTACCCCCTAACTTCTCCCAAAACTCCCAGAATCCAGAACCCTAAACTCTGAGTACAGATGTTGTCGATGGTCCTGGCCTCACACTCTGAATGCAGACGCAAATTGCACTTAATGTCGCTTGAACAAACGACATCCTTGAACATCGTGAAGTGGGCTAGAACGAATGCTAAGTCCAGACCTTATCTTTGTTTCGCGGGAAAAACCTGGCAGCAACAATAACAGCAACAAATCACAACAGAAACACTGTAACAGCAAACGCAGCAGCAACAGCATAAGCATAACAACAGTGATGATGACAGACTGTCCATACAGCTTCCACAGTTTCGGAAGGGAAGCAACGATAACATATCAAGTCACTGCTAGTACTTTACAGGAACGAAAGTTGGCCGCCACCAAGACAATGACCGCCGTCACCACTACTACCAGAAAGCAAAAACTATCAGAAGCACAGGTATGTAGGTAGTACCACGGTGTTCACATCTGCTTTCCCTGTATATAGTAGGTAAGCGACCACTCGTTGCTTTGTTGTTGCCCCTTGTTTGCTTCTCCCTCCTGTCGCTAATCCCTGCTTGCCTGCCCCCCGGTGTCAAAAGGAATGAAGTAAGTGGCTTTTCTGTTGTTTGTTATTGCACCCCAGCACGCCGGCATTTTGGTTGCTGGCTCCATGGGCACCGCCGTGTGTGTGTGTGTGTGTGTATGAGTGAGTGAGTGACCCTAAGGCTCCATGTACCCATATAGTATATACTTAGGCCTTAAAGTACCTATATAGGGACCCCTTTAAGGCTTAAGTATCTACTATAAAGGTACATGGAGCCTTTGGGTGAGTGAGTCAGCGGGGCTTCGGGGCAGGCGCGGAGCAAAACAAAACACCCGCATTGGTGCCTTTCCCAGTATGGGCTATTAGACCCTAAAGATCCCTATTAGGACCCTAATAAGGGTAGATTAAGGTACCCTTAAGGTCTAATAGCCCGTAGTGGTCTGCATCCTGTTGCACAACCCGGCTTCTTGAGACCCAATGCAAATGCAGGACAGGGAATAATGTTCTTGATTTTCCGGCCTCTGGAGTACAGACCTATGAAAGCGTGCAAACCCATAATGAAGTCCACACCCCCAGGAACCTCCTGAACCGGTTATAAGTACCCTATTTTAGAAGTACCTTATTTGGGTGCTAAGTAATTCATAATACGTATAGTTCCCTTAGTCATAAGTACCTTGTTTGGGTTATAAGTAATTATACCAAGTATAATTACGGCACGGTATTTATAACAACCCTGGCTACCAAGTGCCACGATCCTTGAAGCAGCTGAAAAGCTCGAGTAGGATCTTAAGCTTTAGGATTTCAGGGTCTGTAGGGTTTAAGACCTTGGGATTAAGACTTGAGGTTTCGCAGCATTAGGCTTTCAGGGTTTAGGGTTTAGGAAAGATCTTCGGAGCCGTTGCTGTTTTAGAGCTTTAGGCTTTTAGGATCTTACGTATTGTGCTTTCTGTTGGGGGGTCTTAGGTTATGGGTAAGACTTTAAGAGGCCTGGGTCACCCGCTTTCTCGCAGGCGTCGAGCACAGCGCCATAGGAGGCTGCGTCGGGTGATAGATGCGCCTGCCTTGGATCATAAGGACCCTGAGGGGGGAAGGAGGAGGGGGATGGGGGGGGCATTAATACCTATAATAAGGACTTAATACTCTCTTCTCCAATAACCAGGCCGAAAAAAGTTCAAACCTTTTAAGAAAGACCAGATATATAAAGCCAAAAAGTTTAAAGTTCTCCGATTGGCTAAGTAAGAATACGGCCCATTTAAGGAAGTATAGTCCCCTACCCCCCTCCCCCCCACACCCCTAAGGGTCCCTATGATGGAATGCTTGACGAACGCTCCGGATCAAAAAGCATCCTGGGCTTCGGGTTTAGGGTTTAGTGTAAGGCTGGGACTGGGCTTTGAAGTAACCAGGGAGCAAAAATGTATAGACTTGCATTTCATGCTGTCTCCTTTCAGGATCAAGGCCCAAAAACAAGTACTCAAGTAATCTAGGGGCCTCAATAATTACCTATACTACTTTGGGGGTTCCAAATTACAAATGTAGTATAATGGGCCCCGAAACCCTATTCTAATCAGTAAGGCCCTATCGTATGGTTCTTCTGAAAATACCCACTATGAAGGACCATAAGGGCTCTATTAAAGGGCCATTGGGGTGTCCTGGTGGTTCTCCAGCAGAGGGAAGGAAAACGAGGCACATCCCGTATCTACAACCACAGAGTAAAAGTCCAGCCACAATAGGCGGAACGCTACCGTTACCTCGGGCATTCAATGATGGCGCAATAGCATATGATTTAGAGTCTAGAGGCAACTGAGTGTTAAGTTCGTTCACTGTTCAGAAAGTAAGTCTAAACCCTAAACCCTGAAGCCTAAACAAACAACCCGAAACATACAACCCTAAACCCTGCACCCACAGCCCTAAACCCTCAATCCTGAAGCACTAAAGCAGGCAATTTGGTGGAGAAGTGGCTTCCCCCGCAGGTTGTATTACTTTGCTTGGGCACCAGGGCATGCAGGCTAAGACCCTGATTCTGAATCCCTGCGAAACCCCGTATCAACGGCAACATTCCACGAGGAAGCCATCACCCTGAGCCCTAAACCCTACAGTAAACCCTAAGCCCTAAACCCTTCTGTGAAGCCATAAACCCAACTCTGCAGGTTGCAGATCGAGAGAGCTGTCACTTTCGCCCCAAAATCCACTGGCTGAGCATACCTAGACCCCCAAAAGTAGGTAAAATAATGGCCCAAAACCTATAAAAGGCTATTATTCTACATACTTTTGGGGCCCAGGTAGGTGCGGCGCAAGTCGCGCTTGCGCTGCCCAGTCCTACCCTTCTGCCAATCGGCGACTTCAGGGTTTAGGGTTTTGGGGTTTAGGGTTTAGGGTTTTGGGTCTAGGGTTTTGGGTTTAGGGTGCATCGGCGACGGAGGCATGCTTTCCATGATCCGAAAGTGCTGCCCACCTTGATGTATGGCTGGCTTGCTGCCTTGTTATGCAATTCTTGCTTTCATTTCATCCTCGTTGTGAACCCTAAGGGTCCAAGTAGTCCTTACTTACGGTTTTTGGTACCTAAAACGGCCCAAAGGTCCTATAATATTGAGTACTTGGACCCTAAACCCTAAACCCCTAAATCCTAAACCCTCAAACCCTAAACCGTATGTTACACGGAAGGGAGCCTGGCTCTGCTCCCTCTCCCTCTTCAAGGGAGCGCCTCAGCACGGCCGCCGCCATGCTGCCACATCGGGTTTAGGGTTTGGGGTTTTAGAGTTTAACGCTTTAGGGTTTTAGGGTTTAGGGTTTAGGGTTTTAGGGTTTTAGAGTTTTAGGGCTCTAGGGCTTTAGGGTTCAGAGTCACTGGCTTGCCGTCCTCATCTTTTTACCCTCAAACCATCTCAAATCCTGTTCCTTCAATCCCACCTGGGTGTCAAGGTTTCGGGTCTGGAGCAACATGGTGTCTTATCCCATAACCTAAACCCAGCAAAACCCTAAACCCTGAGCCCCAAAACCCTAAATCCGCAGATGATGAAGATTCCGGCAAGCTAAACCCTACACCCGGAGCCCTAAACCCTGAGCCCGAAATCCCAAACCCTGAGCCCTAAACCCTAAACCCCGAGCCCTAAACCCTAAATCCCTGAGCCCTAGACCCTGAGCGCTAACACTCCGGCAGCCTAAATTTCACACGCTCCTTCTAGAAAGAAGCCCAAGACGCTCTTCGGCTCTGAGGAAAAACCTGGGAGTACGCTTTACGGCTTAAGGGCTTGGGGGTTGAGGACTTAAGGTTCAGGGGTTTGGGGGTTTAGGGTTTAAGCTTAGGGGCTGAGTAACCCAAAAAAGGTTAACCTTTTGAATTAAAGTAGGATTATAGATCCCCCAAAAGGATAAAGGTTGCCTACTCAGCCCCTAAGTAAGGACGCGAGGGTTTGAGGGTTTGGGGTTTAGGGCTTCGTGTTTCGGGTTCGGTTTTCATATTGACGGTTTTAAAAGACTTTACGGCTTTAGGGTTGCTTTCAGGGTCCCCTTGAAGGCATCGAACGTGTTCTGCAAGGCCGCAAGAGCATTTTAGAGTCAGCTTTTTCGATGGCGCTGTGTTTCCCGCCGCCACGGCTGCTTCTTCAGTGCCAAGTGTCATTCCGCTTTGTGGCACCAGATTTGTTCCCACTGACAGGGGCTGCACTGGGCCAGGTGCACCTTCACCTTGCACCTCACTCTGCTGAGCCGTGTTACCCTCTGATGCCAGCTCCGCTGCAGCCCTCTCAGCTGCATCAACTACCTGCGCTAGGCTTTTGCCAGATTGAGACTTTTCCTCTGTCCGAACAGCATTTTTGGAGCTGGCCGGCGATAGAGGGTCTTTGCCTCCAGCTGAAAGTTGGGCGCGGAAGCCATACCGCGGAGCGGCTTGAAATGGAGGGGCCGGCCTCGTGAACTTGGCAACTCGTCCAATGAAAAGTGCGCGAATGTGCGGGCAAAATTCTCGACCGACAACCTCGCTGACGCGGACAGGCATGCCTCGTCATTGCACCTCGCTGACAGGATTATCTCTCCCGGAGGGGCAACCTGGCACCATGCCATGGTACAACGCTGTCTCAATACAGCTGTGGTCCTTCTGTTGTGCACTGCGTAGATGTTAGCCAGAGGCACCAAATAAACCCAGTTCAACACTGGAATAGCACCGATGTCAACCAGAGCCTCGCCAGAGGCTACTGACGAAGTTTCCCTTTAGGGCGCACACGCCTGAAATAGCCATGAAGATTGAAGTTGGGCATGTTGTTTAAATTGAAACCAAGCAGTCCGGCCACAGCTCCTAGCCCAATGCTCGGTGCCACAAGTGTTGGCGAATCAGATATCGCTTCTGTTTCAGAACGCAACACCATTTCCACCAAGATCTCACCAGAACTTGGCACTGCTGCAGTTTCCTTCAGTTCTGTGTAATTGTTCTGACTGAGTTTCTATGGGTGTGTACATGGAGAACTCCCCCAGTGGGGATCCACGATTTCCAGATTTTTTTTGCTAAGGGTTTTGGGTTTAAGGGCATAGACGCCTGATCATAACTGCCCGTTCTCAAAATAAAGGTCCTGTTCTCGATTTTGGATTCCTTATAACATACCAAGGGAAGGGGGGTTCGGTCTACATTGAACCTCGTAAAACCTTTTGGTGCCCCTATTGAACCCGTTTAAGAGTCCAACCCGAACCGTTACAACACCCTTGTACTTATTCAACCCTCGTAAAGACCCTCCAAACGAAAACCCTAAACCACGAAACCTGAAACCCTAATTAAACCCAAGCACTAACCCCTAAATCCCGAAACTCCGAAACTCCGAAACCTTAAACCCCGAAACCTGAAACCCCAAACCCGTAAACCCGTAAAGCCTGAAACCCGAAACCGTAACCCCAAGCAAACCCCGAAAGCCCGAAACCCCCACACCCCGAAACCCTAAAACCTAAACTAAACCCTATAAGGGCCTTAACAATTAAAGTCGGGTTTTGGGGCCATTATACTATACTTATCATAAGTAAACCCCCAAAATAGTATAGGTAATTCTTGGCTGACTTCTGAACCCCTCCTAAAAGTTAAACTTTTAGCCTGCTTATTATAGTTCATATAGAAACCCAAAATGTTAAAGTCCTAAGAATCAACCAGAAGAACACCAAGAATTACAGTATTAAGGCCCCTATATTTAACTCTAAGCTATTTAACTCTAAGCCGGGCCACTCCGCCTGATGGATGTGTCCGAGCGAGGCGGCAGCGGCAATCATCTTCCTGAACGCCCAGTCGCAAGTTTGCGAAGGCTTACTGGGATAGGGTTTAGGGTTAAGGGTGATGAACTACTTCAAGTTACCAGAGAGGGATCTATAGTAAATGATGTGTTTAAATGGTAGAAAAAAACTGATCAAATTTCCTTAACAAGTACAGCGCCAGCACTGAATAAGAAAACATTGAATAAGAAACCCAGCCCCTGGATTTGGGCGAACATGTGCTAGGATCTGCCACAACCAAGCAACAGGAAATAAGAAATCCAGGGTCCCCTACCCCCGAAACCCAATTTCTTATCCAACTTCTTAAATGCTGCCCCCAAGACCAGAAGCGCAGGACCCTAAACACGTTACAGTACCTGGAAATTTGGGCTTAAGACTTCGGGATTTAAAGCTTCGGGCTAAAGGGGACAGGAATGAGTACAACACTTAGAGCCCTAAAACTTAGCGGAGACCCCAATGGACGGGTTTAGGATTCCTGCAGCAAATCGGCGAGAATTTCGGAATTCGCACGAACGCAAGCAGCAAAGGTGAAGATTTGATATCCTGTCGGTTTGACGGGTTTAGCATTCCTGCAGCAAATCGGCGAGAGTTTCGGAAGCAATGGGTGGAGGGTTGAGATTTGATATGGATTTCGACCAGAAACAGAGAAAATAAGAAATCAAGGGGCTGGATTTCTTGTTTCCTGTGTTTTGCTCCCGCCCAAAACCCAAGAAATAAATCCAGGGGCTGGATTTCTTATTTGCTTTGTTTTGCTCCCGCCCAAAACCCAGGAAATAAGAAATCCAGGGGCTGGATGTCTTATTTCCTGGGTTTTGCTCCCGCCCACAACCCAGGAAAAAAGAAATCCAGGGGCTGGATTTCTTATTTCCTGTGTTACCCCGGAAATAAGAAATCCAGGGGCTGGATTTCTTATTTCCTGGTTTGTTTGAGCCCAGGAGGGTTGTGTAGCAAATCGGCGAGAGTTTCCGAATTCGCCCGAAGTTGTGCAATGTTTGCGGCACAGGGTGGCGCACCACATTGGCCGAAAGGGGAGGCGGAGGCGGTGGAGGATCATGATCTGAACATCGCCATCCTCTTATGGGCGGTTTATTACCGCCCCGGGCTCTTCGTCCATGTTGAGCTCTGGACAGCGTCAAAGGGCGCACGATGCGTCTCCAATAAGAAATCCAGGGTACCCTAAACTTGGCGGGTATCACATATGACCCTGAACAGAACGCTATCTAAACAAGAAATCCAGGGTACCCTGCCTCGGATACAGGAGTTTCTTATCCAACGCCGTCACTGTAACCAGTTCAGGATTGAAGGGTTTAGGCGTCAGGTAGGTTTATGAGGGTTGAAGGTGTAGGTTGGAGGTTCCAGGTTCTCTGCGTGAAAACTGAAGGTTCCATGTGCTCATATGGTTCATTCTTTGGCCTAAAAGTCGTCCAGGTATACTAGTTCATGGTTGGGATAGGATTGAAATGTACTTTTTTTATTCCTTATTGGGTTTAAGTACCCATAAAAATGTAAAATGTTACCCAACTATAACAAAGTATAGGTACTGTAGGGTCAAAGTATATACTATTGGGGTGGACTTGAAAGGATCCAGCAAGAGTCCTCGACGGATCCTACAAACATCCTTTAAGGGATCGTCATAAATGATCTTTGTAGGATCCCTTCAGGGAGCCTCATAGCACCGCCAAAGCGGTCCTTATCCATATAAGATCGCTTCAGGGACCCTTACAGGATCGCCTAAGAGATCCTTCAAAACGACCCCGTAGAGTCTTAAAGAATCCTGAAGAGGATCCTTTAAAGGAGCCCCATCTAGAACCCTATAGAACCCTAAAAGGGAGCCCCCTTAAAGGATCCTTCAAGAGGGAGCCCGAAAGCCCAGGACCCCGGCCCAAAGCTCCGGCCCGTTGGCGCGATGACGGCGGAAAGCTGCCGGAGCCAATCCTGCAAGAGAGGATAGAAGGGTTTAATCAGGGTTTAGGGGCTTCGGGGTTTAGGGGTTTAGGGGTTAGGGTTTAGGGTTTAGGGGTTTTGGGGTTTAGGGTTTAGGGGCTTTGGGGTTCTGGGCTTAGGATGTCCGGTTGTTTTTTGAGGGTGTTTTACCGTCTGCTGAGATGTCTCTGCTACAGAAGCCTCCCAGAGAGGCAGGCTGGTTGGACACCCGCTCGTTTCAGCTGTTTAAGGATAGAAGAATTAATAGGATTTAGGGTTTAGGGGTTTGAGGCTTCGGATTTTCGGTTTTGTGGGTTCGGTCGATGCTGGGTTTGTTCAATCGTGTTTTGCATGCTGTTGTGCTTTGTGGTTTGGTTCGTTGCAATTTTTTGTCCTGCAAAGGCATCTCCCTCTACAGAGTTCTTGCGGTGAAACGGTTCTGACCAGGAGCCTGCCGGGATTTATGCTTACTACTACTACTACCACCACTACTACTACTACTACTCCTAGTACTACTTCTACTACTGCTACTTCTATTACTACTTGTAGGCTTGCTGTGCGTAGAGGGTTAAAACAGGCTTTAATTAGGGTTTTGGCTTGAGAAATTGAGAGCTTCCGGTGTGGGGTTTCGCTCCACCGCCGGGTTCTTACTAGCTCCACAAAAGGTTCCTACGTCGCTTGCAGCGGCTCGGTGTCCTCCGCGCCCGCTGGGTCGGCAGCCTTGACCTCGATTTTCAGCCGAGGTCGACCTTCCACATGCCCTTATGCAACAAAATGTATACCTGTATACACACATAATCAGATACATACATGCATGTCTGTGTACATACATGTCCGTGCCCATAATCGTGTGCACATAATGCATATCTTCCTGTGGCCCAAAAGACCTACCTTTTTAAGGAACTATATACTGTGTACATATAGATATATAGAAGCCATAATAAGGAACCTATACATACATATATATATATATATATATATATATAGAAACCATAATGATACGGAGCCCTTACAAGGTAGTTCTTTTCGGCTACAGGTTGGGTTTAGGGTGTAGGGTTTGGGTTTATAAACCCTAAACCCTAGCTTATAAGGCTTGGGTGGGCTACAGGTTGGGCCCCCTTTTGGCTCGATCTTGAAGGCTTCTGGAGCGAAAGTCCCGTCTGAGCGCGAAGCATAAGCTTTGAGCACCAAGTTCCAGAGAAACCTGAACTCGTGCTGCTGTACTTCGTAGCTGGGTTCCTCAAATAAAGGGTTCCTTAAAGATAACGGTTCCTAAACAGGGATCTATAAAGGATCTATCACTAGACTAGGGTTCCGAAAAAGGGGCTCAAGGGATTATTAATCAACTGTAGTGATTAACCAGGGTTCCTTAAAGGGTTCCTAAAAGGGGGCTTACAGAATCATTGCTGGACTTAGTGTACTTTGAGGATCATGGGACTTAGTAACGAACTAGTAACTAGGGTTCCGTAAAAGGTTCCTTAAATGGGATTTAAGGATCAGGGGATTCTGCAAGGAACATGGGACGTACTAACTGGGATTCCTTAAAGGGTTCCTTAGGAGGGATCTATAAGGGAGGGTTAGGGTACTCCAGGGATCAAGGGGCTGGTTCCTTAAAGGGATCTATAAGAGATCTCTCAGGCGGGGTTGGGGTGCTCAAAGGATCATGGGGCTTAGTAACTAGAGCCATAAACAAACAAGGTAACCATATTAAGAATTACATATAACCCCAATTAAGGTACTTGAAACCTTACGTACTAAGTCCCATGATCCCTTGAGCAGGGTTTGGGGTTTAGGCTTTAGGATTTAGGCTTTGGGATTTAACTAATGACGAAAGATGATGGAATCAGCTTTCAATTTCATGTTAGTAAACTTGGTACGCGCCAGACTCCCCCCGGGCACTAGGAAGTTAAAGGGAACACTTGGCGATGTATCATGGTTCCCTGCACAGCGTTTTGAAAAGAAGCATGATGCTTCAGCAAACAGAACGGAATCATGAAAATAAAGCCGGAAATCACATGTTATGGTCGGGGTTCTCTCTTGACTAGTAAGCAACATACTGCGAACTTGAAAGTCTGCCATTGCTACACGGTTTTGGGGGTTTAGGGTTCATTGTTGGGGTTAATTCTCCACATGCCAAACCCTAAGGGTCCAAAGGACCCAATACTTAGGTACTTGGGTTTAGGATAGTAGTTAAGTAGCTCAATATTTAAGAGAGTATATGATTATTAGGTACTTGGACCCTTAGGGAAATTTCTCTTCCGAAATTTGGAGAATCCAACCAAGAGCCCCCGGATTCCTGCCCTGCCACGGCTTTCGGTGGCTGTAGCCGCCGATGGAGTCGAAAATGCGCCGCGCCTGTCAGCGAAGTTAAAGGAGACTGCTGCAGCATCATAATGGGGATATATAGTAATATACAGTGAACCCCAGAAAGTTGGAACATGGATTTAGGATGATTCATGCTGGGATTCCCTATACTTTACTTTAAGGGCAGGAGGCTAACGATGTTCCAACTTTCTGGCTTCTACTGTATGTTTTCTTTATTATGGTAACCTATGAGGTGTTGGGGATCTCGGAGACCCTTCTCTCGAAGCGCCCATCCCTGCCGATGCTTCTCTGCCTATCTTGGCACATGCTTACGTAACTGAGGTCGACGCCAAAAGGGAATACCTATCCCAGAGGGTCCATATGCACTCCTATTATGGAATTAGGGTCCCGAAAACCATAGTAGGGATGGTCTTTTAGGACCTAATTCCATAATGGTAGTATATATGGACCCTCTGGGTATAGACCCCATCGCAATTCTGACGATCCACACCAGAAACACCTGCTGTTGAAGGCTCCTGAAGTCATGGCAGATCTCAACATGTGGTGAAAGGACTGGCACAGAGATTTTGGGAAGAGGGTTTGGGGTTAAGGGAGCCTGATAATTACTGATCCTAAACCCTAAAACCCTAAACACTCCGTGCTTCTTGCAAGCATGCCACAGTCTAAGGATCAGCAACTCGGGATCCCTATACCCAGAGGGTCCATATACACTACCAATATACACAACTAGGGTTCCTTTAAGGACTCCTTTAAGGGTTCTATAAGGTTTAGGGTTTAAGGTCCATACACACTACACCACTATGGAATTAGGGTCCGCCAAAACCATAATAGGATGGTCTTTCGGTACCTAATTCCATAATGGCAGCGTATATGGACCCTCTGGGTTAAACAACACCTTGCAACCCCGTAAAACGCTCGCCTCGCGACGATGAACCGAACCTTTGATGGAACTGAACCCTAAACCCTAAACCCCCTGAACCCTAAAGTGCCGAAAACCGGGAGCTAAACATCTGAAAACAGTAAACACTAAAACGCACAAAACTCCTGAAGAAAACTTTTATAGATCCCGCTTCCATTCACCTGTGGAACCATCAACTCCAAATACAGCTCAAAAGCAGACACCTCATTTAACTTAGACCCCCCAACTACCCTCTATTATATAAACCCTATTCTGAGTACTAAGCCTCTAGACCTTAAACCCTAAACCCCTAAAGCCCGAAACCCTAAACCCCTAAACCCTAAACCCCTAAACCCCGAACCCCTAAACCCTAAGTCCCCTAAACCCGGTCCCTACGCTGTTGCATCTTGGCCTCCTCCACGTGTCCTGCATCTGCCGCTTCAGCGAGCTTCTGTACAGCGGGCCCCGCCGGTTTTGGAGCCTACCAGGACCCCCCAAAGGCCCTTCTAAGGGTTCCTTTACAGGGGATCTATAGGGGTTCCTTTAAGGGTTCCTTTAAAGGGATCCATAGGGGTTCTATAAGGGATCTTTAGGGTTTGGGGTTTTGGCGGTTCTACTTGGAGGACCCCAGAGACTGCAATGCCCCTTAATTAAGGAATATACCTTAATGTATAGTAGGATCCCTAGTATGATTTAAGGCATATTCCTTACTTAACGGATATTGGAGTCTCTGGGACCAGACGACTTCGAAAGTAAGGTTCCCCGTACCCTTTGATCCTCCAATATTATGGCGGGTGCTAGAAGGGATCCAGGAGGTTCGATGCGGGATCGATCCTAAGGGTGCCAAGACAGAGTCTTAGGGGTTCCGGCGTTCAGGGTCTCTGGGATTCTAAACCCTACAGTAGAGGCCGAAAGGTTGGAAACCCAATAGCCTCAATCCAGTAATGTATAAGGAATCCCAGCACTATTTGACCTTTATCCGGTTTCCAACTTTATGGGGCTTACTGTAAAAGCTGCTGGCTCTGGTCTCGGGGCCTTGGGAGCACGTGCTGCCCAACCGCGGCGCATGCATGTGCCATTGGGAAGAGGAAACGCCCAGAGAGCCCGATACCCCTTAGCCTAAAGGGTCCCAGGTACTGTTCTGGGGGATACTTCCCCAAATCATAAAAGTAACTCCTAATATAGAAACACCACATTCTACTATATAGGTACTTAGGACCTTGGGTAAGAAAGGAAGATCTTGGTGTTGCGTAAGTGTAGTAGAGGGATGGTCTTAGAATATGGGAGTTTCCGAGAATAGGCGACCCTAGTATAGTACCCTAAATAGTGGAATCCTTAGTATAAGGACCCTTAAATAAGGTACCCCTAGTTTTCGCAAACCCCCATATGCCGGTCATCTCTTGGCTGACTTCTGAACCCCCCCAAAAACTTAAACTTTTAGCCTCCTTATTATAGTTCATATAGAAACCCATTTAAAAGTTAAAGTCCTAAGAGCCAACCAGAAGAACGCCAAAGTTATGATGATTGCGAGACTCGAGGCTGGTCGTCGTTTGAACCTATGCCAAGATTTCTGTTGCTTCGGTTTCAGGAGTCAAGAGTATGTCTGAAACGTAAAACCCTTAAACCCGAAACCCCTCAACCCTAAACCGCTAAACCCTCAAACCTAGATTTTTAAACATTAAACTTTAAGCTTTAAAAGCCTAAACCCTAAACCCCTAAACCCTAAACCCTAAACCCCTACCAATCCTAAGTTAAAAACTGTCGGGGCTCTCTTGACCCATGTCATAAGTGGAACAGGGCGCCCGCCTAAGAGAGTTTCGGGTTTAGGGTTTCGGGTGCTGGGTTTAGAGTTTAAGGTTTAGGTCTGTTGAGGATTTCTTAATGAGGTCAAGAGTTACAGGTTTCAGTATTTCGGAGTTCCCTGCAGTTTCGGTGTTGGGATCAGGACACTCTTGGCAAGCAAGCTTTATCACTGCGCTCCGACATAGACCAGCTCGTATTCGGGTCACTTTGACTTCACCTACGACGTGCGACTTGAACTTCTTCAATCTCCGAGCCTGCGCACTTAGCCATAAAAAAACTTCCCTCAGTTCAGAGTTTAGTCATAGGGACCCTTAGGGGGGTAAGGGACTATACTTCTTTAAATAGGCCTTATGCAGTCCTGATTATAGGTATTAAGGCCCCCTACCCCCCTCCCCCCTACGGTTCTAGGGGTCGTTATGATTTAGGGTCCTGAATTCAGACAAATGGTCCTGAACCCGAGATCCTAAACCTTACTCCCTCATTTCAGACAAGGAGGGACACTTCTGAGCTTGTGGGAGCATAGGTTGCTACAGCCTTTCAGTAACTAGAGTTTAGTTAGAGACGACTTCAGTCGTCATGTAAGTTTGAGTTGTTCAATTTCACAGGCCCCTAACCTGATCCAAGACTGCAACGCCTCAACTCTGCATGAAGCCCCCTTCAAAACCACAACTTCTGCATGAAGAAGCATGTCTACGGCGTCCAGTTAGGCCCTAACATAAACTAAACTCCTTGCAGCCCGAAACTAACCCAACCAAGTCCCTGTAAACTTCTGCAGTTGAGGATCTTGGTCGTCTTCAATGCAGATATAATCTAGGTTCCCCGGTAGCCCCTTAATAATAAGGGTACCCTTTTTCCTACTATTCGGTTTTAATAAGGGAACCCACAAAGAAAAAGGGTAAAAGGGTACTACTGGGGAACCTAGTAATCGAAGCTAAAACCAAAATCCAAGAGGGGTGATACAATAATACAATCTAAACTCACCCCGAGCCCCGACAACCACCGCAAGTACCAAAGTCTCACAACTCGGGCTTGGCTTTTTGGGTTTGGGGTTGAGGGTTTAGGTTTGGCTTACGTAGGGTTTATAGGGCCTAAAGGGTTTGTAGAATTTGTGGTGGTGACCGTTGTGTCGGCCCTGTACCAATCATGCCTGCTGCTGCTATGAGAGGCTCATACAATAAGGGACCACTATATGCAAGACTTTAACACTAGAAGGACTCTGAACTTTCTGATGTCTTCGTCTGGCTGCCACTCTGATGATGGTTACACCTACTATCGCTCGTATGACGGTGTAAGAACTATTGCTCTAAGATCAGATGAGCGAAAATGTGTGATTAACTGTTTCGGGACTAGCGTTTGGGGTTTAGGGTTTAGGGCTGAGTTCTTGATAGAGAACTCAGTGTATCTTAGCATAGCAAGCAAGGAACATTAACTTTCTTCGCGATGGACTCTGCAAGGTAAGTTAACTTCCTCACCAAGAACCTGGCTGTTTTATTGCCCTCATCGGCTTGTTCGGAGCAAAGCTCAGCCCAAGGAACAGATGTTTTGCGACAGCGCCCCGCGTCTATGTCTGTGTGTTGACTGGCAAATAGTGGCAGTCCTCAGCATGCCCTCCTATCTCTTCCCGTATCTCTCGGTTTAGGGTTGAGGCTTCTGGGGTTTAGGGAGGCTCCGGCATCTGTGGAACACTTCAAAACTCACGTGTAGGAAACACGTGTTCGGGGTGCTACTGTTGATGGACAAAATCCTGCATGACCTTGAGGACTCTAAACTATGGGAATTATGGTATATTCCTTATAATGGGTAATGCAGGATTTTGTCCATCAGCCGTAGTTGTAGTTGCTTTTTGGGTTAATCAAAGTTAGAGGACCTTGTAGGATCCTAACCATAAGAACCCAGACCCCCGGGAGGATCTAGAAAGTAGATCCCCTAATTTGGGGCCCTATACTACTAAGGGTACTTTATAGGAACCCCCATTAAGGGATCTACTTTTTGGATCTTCCCGGGGGTCTGGGAATTGGTGAATTAATAAAATATGAACTACAATGGACGCTACTTAGTAAGTCTTCATCTCTGTAAGTACACCCCATCCCCTGCCAACAAGCGGCAGCTTGGCCCTAAACTTGCCCTAAATCTTAAAATCGTTCACTCTAAACCCAAGGCCCGTAACTCTCAACCCAATGCGCTGAGCCCTAAAACCTAAACCCTAAGCCCCCGAACCCTAAGCCCTAGACCGTACTTGGAGGTTCATGGGTAGTTCTAAGTGGAGCTATAAGTCCCCTACTATGGGTTAAAAGTTATAAGTATAGTTACTCTGCTTATAACTCCACTTATAAATAACTACCCATGAACCTCCAAGTAGGCTCTAAACCCTATACCCTTATCGAATCCCTATAGATCCCTTTAAAGGGACCCTTAGAGGAACCCTTACCCCTAAACTCTGGGCTCTCTAAACCCTGAACTCTCCTCTTTCAGTTTCTCGAAGCTCCCGGGCTTTAGGAATCCAGGGAGAGTGTGGGTTTCAGGTCTGAGGCTTACGGGTTTGGGTTTAGGGTTTAGGGTTTAGGGTTTAGGGTTTAGGGTTTAAGGGTTAAGGGTTTAGGGTTTAGGGTGTGGGGTTTGGGGTTTGGGGTTTAGGGTCTAGGGTTTGGGGTTTAAGGGTTAAAGAGATTACGGTGGTAGGGGTTCAGGGGCTTTCGGATTCCAGGGTTCTTTTCTTAGCCCCCCCAAATACCCTCTAATATACCCTAAATACCCACTATAAGGGCTCCATTAAAGGGCCATTGGGGGGTCCTGGTTCCGGAAGAAAGGTTTTAAGTTTAGGGGCTTAGGGTTAAAGGGGTTATGGTTTAGGGTCTACCTAGAGGCTCATACCCTACCTCGTTTTGAGGGCGCCTACTTTTTTGTTGACAGATCCTAACCATAAAATTAGGTATCCTAAAAAAGGAGTAGGGTATGAGCCTCTAGGTAGAATCCCCCAGTATCCTAACCACAATACTAGGTATAGGGTATGAGCCTCTAGGTAGGGTTTAGGGCTTAAGGTCTGGCACCCTCCTAAGATGCTTGCAGTCTCAAACAATTCCTCAATTCAGCCAGACCTGAACTCTGAGAAGCGCACCTTATCTATTTAGGGTTTTAGGGTTTTAAGGTTTAGGGTTTAGGGATCTAGGTTGCTTGTTATGATTCTATTTTGTAACTTGTTGTTCTTGTTGTTGTTCTTGTTCTTGTTCTTGTTCTTGTTCTTGTTCTTGTTCTTGGTGGTGTTGATGGTGTTGGTGTTGATGGTGTTGTTGTTGGTGTTGTTGTTGTTGGTGCTGGTGCTGGTGTTGGTGTTCGTGTTGTGTTGGTGTTGTTGCTAATGTAATCCTTGTTGTTGTTGATGGTGCTGTTGCTGCTGTCGTTGTTGTCGTTGTCGTTGTCGTTGTTGTGGCTGTGGTTGTTGTTGTGGTTGTTGTTGTTGTGGTGGTGGTGGTGGTGACCTTGTTCTTGTTGTTGTTGTTGCTGTTGTTGGTGTTGGTGTTGGTGTTGGTGCTGATGCTGGTGTTGGTGTTCGTGTTGTGTTGGTGTTGTTGCTAATGTAATCCTTGTTGTTGTTGTTGCTGCTGTTGTTATAGTGGTGGTTTTTGGTTGTTGATCTTGCTGCTGTTGTTGTCGTTGTGGTTGCATGCCTTCGGCTGTTATTTGTTATTGGTGTTGCTACTGCTCTTGGTGTTCATGTTGTTGTTGCCTCCCTTTCTTCCCTTCCTTCGATCCTCCTTCCTTGCTTCCTCGCTTCCTTGCTTCCTTTGCTTCCTTCCTTCCTTCCTTCCTTCCTCCTTCCTTGTTTCCTTCCTTTCTTCCTTCCTTCTTTCCCTCCTTCTTTCCTTCTTTCCTTCTTCCTTCGTTCCTGCTTCCTTGCTTCCTTCCTCCTTCCTTGCTTCCTTCCTCCTTCCTTGTTTCCTTGCTTTCTTCCTTCCTTCCTTCCTTCCTTCCTGCGTTTCGTTCGCTTCAAGACAAAGAAGGGAATAAAGGTTTTCTTAGGGAAACCTAAGGAAATGGCACATGTAAGGACATGCTGTTTTCTTAGGAAAAACAAAGAAAGCGTACCAAAAACAAAAAACAAAATACCCCCAAAAAATAGGCCCTCCACCCTAAACCAGGCCCAGAGCCTTCTCCCCAAAACTTTCGAGCATTCAGTGCCCAGGTAGTTTCCTGTTCCGATTCCGGTCGACCCCGAAGCCCTTTGGCCCAAAGGCGTTAATGTAGGGGCCATAGTAATTAGAATAGGGTTCCCTTTGAAGGGTTCCTTAAAGGGCTCTATAAGGGATCTATAGTACAAGTAGGGTTCTATAATGTAGGGACCTTAATGATTAGAATAGGGTTTTGGGTCCTCACATACTATAATTATAAATAGTAAGGAACCCGCCAAATAGTGTACGCATGGAACCTTTTACAAGAACCCTACTTCTAATTATTCAGACCCCTATAGTACCACACTTCGGGGCTCTTCAAGTTTCAGAAAAGTTGTTTAGGGTTTAGCTTTGGCGGTTTTGGGTTTCGGGTTTTAGGGGTTGGGGTTCAGGGGCTTAGGGTTTCAGGGGTTAGGGAAAAAAGAGTTTAGCGCTTTGGGTTGACGGCTTTATGGGTTCAAGGTGTAGGGGTTTAGGGGTTTGGGGGCTTAGGGGTTTAGGGTTTAGGGTTTTAGGATGTAGAAGGGTGTGCGTGTGTGTGTGTGTGTGCAAACCAAATTCAGGAGACTGTCCATCTAATGGAGGGCACGCTCGGGAAGATCTCGAAATGAAGGACCCCCCCATATCCCTAAGGGTCCAAAGGACCCAATAGGGATACTAGGTCCATGACGCTCCTTCAATCTAGGGGTTTTACCAGGGTGCTTCCAAGGTCTTACCGGATTTTATGAGGTGTTAAGGTGGTTTAGGGGTCCAAAATACATAAGCAACATGTACTTGGGGGAGAGCAGCCCCATGACAAATCCTATGCAAAACCTTTATAGCTGCTGCGAAAAGCCTGCACAATACAGTATATATGCTTGTTAAGGCACCCCAAAACCCCAAACTTCCTAAACCCTGAATTCTCTATAGAACCCTTTAAGGAGCCCTTCAAGGGAACCCTATAAGCGCCTGCACGAATCTGAACCCTAGAGAAACCCGGTTGCACTCCGATGGGGGACCCTCCCAACTTCGATCAGTTCCCATTTGTTCGTACTTCGACGGATACTGACTGGTGGTGGAGGAGCCGAGGAGGGCGTCATGCAAAGGTCGGGCCAGCGTTCCGGGGTTTAGGGCACAGCACGCCCCAATCCCTACTTGAAGGATCGTGGGACTTACTAAGCAAGGCTACAGATACCTCAATAAGTGGGATTATAAACAAACATACGCATAGCTACCTTATTTGCAACCGTGGTTACTAAGTTCCATGGCCCTTTAAGTTCCTGAACCCGAACCTCCTACACCGCTAGGGCTCCGTCTTGCTATTCAGAAAGATTGTTTTTGGGGGTTCCTGTCGGGGGTTCCCATAAGGGATCTATAGGGTGTTAGGGTTTACAGGTTCCTTGAAGGGTTCATGTACGCGCTAGCAATGTAAGTTTAAGGTACAAGAATTGCGGCTATCCCACATGTGGCTCTATCTGCAACCTAGTCGTCTGCTTCAAAAGAAGGGTTTAGGGTTTGCAGTGAGGCTCGGAGTCTACCTGTGACCCCAAACCCTACAAAATAGCAGGTTATGACCCCTTAATTAGAGGGAAGAACCCTTAATACGGTAGGTTTTTGGATCCCCAAGAACGATTCCACCCCTAAACCCTAAACCCTAAACCGCTACTTTCACCTCAGACCATCAACTCTCTGTCCGGGTCCCTCTTAGCAGATGCCAGGTTCTTGAAACTTCTGCATATCTAAGCTTGCTTGAAGGTTCATGGGTAGTTTTAAGTGTAGCCATAAATCCCCTAATATGGGTTATATTTATAGTTACCTTGCTTATAACCTCACTTATAACTACCCCTGAACCTCCCAAGTGGGGCGTGTCTTGCAAAACAAATGCAGTTCTACTCACTCAACAACCTTCCTACATAGACCTGCTTGCACTCCCATAAACCCTAAACCCTAAACAATACTCTGAAAGCCTAAATCCTAATAAAACTCTTAAACCCTATTTAGCCTAAACCCCTAAAGCCTAAACCCGTAAAGCCTAAATACCAGCCCTGTTTCGAATCGCCAGCCGTCTGCTGCACGCGGCAGCCCTCCTCTACAGTCTCCAAGAGGTTGGAAGACAAAACGCGACTGCTTGGTCGTTGATAGTTAGTTGAAATTATTCGTATGGGATGCTTGTAAGTGCTCTACACCGTAACATATGTATGTATGTATATATATATATATATATATATATATTATATGTATGTATGTATTTATACATATACACATACGTATGTATGTGTATACAAACATATATGTACGTATCATGCACGCCTTCTGTGATCTCTGAGATCTCTGCTTCGGAAACCAGGACATTCCCAAAACGAAGAACTCGAAAAGAAGCGTTGTGGAGTTGCTACACCGTTTTGCATATACTCGGGCAGAAGTCCTTCCAAGAATGCTATCTTACCACGAATGTGCAGGGCCCAATGTACACCAAGCGCCGGAAATTAGAGCTGTGCAGTGAAGCATATCGCTGCAGTATGCTAGCACCAAATGAAAATCGAAACCCTGAACGCAAAATACTCTACATCAATCCCGGCGATCGAGCACCCTGAACCTGTTGCATATCCTCATAACATCCCTCACAACCTGTAAAAGGCACCTTATAGTTGAGGTTTTTTTTTGGTTTAAGGGTTTAGGGTTTAGGGTTTAGGTTTAGGGGTTTAGGTTTAGGGTTTAGGGTCTTGAAACCCTATAAACTAGAAGACGTCTTCTGATCGCAGCCACAAGGCTTTGAATTGGCGACTTGCTGCACTTCTGCAAGCAAGTGCTCGTCTTGGGAGAGGGCTTGCTGTCCAGTAGCTATATTCTGTAACCGACCATACAGGGATGATGATACGGGAAACCTATTCTGGTTTTATCTTATGATGTAATACACTGCAGAGTTGTGAGGCTTCGATAGGATGGGGCTTAAGAGTCTGCTTGCCAATTAACACAAGAAACGACTAAGTTAAATACATATACATTACGGTTCAAACTAAGAAGAGACCTTGATTTGCTTCACACCCATGCTAAGCTCCTCTCCCAAGGCGGATGAAACGCAGCCAACTTATGATTCAAAAACGGGGGAACTGCACGGAAACCTCGGCGCGTCTGTCGGGAGCCGTGGAAGCTCTGTGTAAAAACAAGAACACGTAAACCTTAAACTTTGGGCCACCTAAACCCTAAACACTTGAACCCCTAAACCCTAAACCCTTACACCCCTAAACCGAAACCCTAAACCCTTAAACCCCTAAGCCCAACCCTAAACCCTTAAACCCCTAAACCCCTAAACCCTAAACCCTTAAACCCTAAACCCTTAAACTCTGGACCCCAAAACAAATGCGTCCAACCCGGAGCGCCCTACGATACCCCCAGCGGAGCTCTCCGCGGTGTTTATAGTGACATACGGTTGATTAGAATATATAAATATCTTAACCTACCAAAACCTACAAAAAAGTAGGGTCCCTATAAATTCCGTAAGCATAAGAACACTAGCTGGAAGTAGAATGGCTACAACTACAACAGAGGCCAAAGTAACCACAATGATGACAATAAAAAAGCAGTTCAAATGGCAAACACAGTTAAAGTCAGGCAACAAACATAGGTACAAAAGCAATCTTGGCCCGACGGCCCTGGGCCCTTGGCAGCTTTAGACTTACATGGAGCACCATGAGACTGAGTACGTAAGGATATAAGGATCTGAATTTGGGTTTAGGGATTTGGGGTTTAGGGTGAAGGGCTATAGGTGCCTCAGTCAGTTGGGGTTATAAGTTGTAAGTATCTGTAACCCTACGGCGACGATTTTTAAACATGGGGATTGGTACATGGCTTGTTGTCAAAATTAGGGTACCTTTTTGGGTCCCTGTTATAATACGGCCCCTAATATTTAGGGTACCCCAAAAGGGACCCTAATTTTGACAACCACCCAAGTACCTATATTTATTATCAGTATGATTATTATTATGATTGGAATGACTGTATGATTGCTATGACTACTTTTATTACTGACGATTTG
Source organism: Symbiodinium sp. clade A Y106 (assembly GCA_003297005.1). Lineage (NCBI taxonomy): Eukaryota > Dinophyceae > Suessiales > Symbiodiniaceae > Symbiodinium > Symbiodinium sp. clade A. The sequence goes on along the minus strand of BGNK01001654.1, from coordinate 107,880 downwards.
TATTACTGTTCAATCAAACACGTTATATGCTGCCTCCACTTTATCCCACCGCCGTATCCTCGGTTGTCTGGCCCTCCAGTGATTCAAAAAGCGTCAGCGTAGTACTACGTCCCATGAGCGTTTAGACTTAGGTTTAGGGTTTAGGGTTTAGGGCCCATTATACTATACTTATCATAAGTAAACCCCCAAAATAGTATAGGTAATTCTTGGCTGACTTCTGAACCCCTCCAAAAAGTAAAACGTTTAGCCTCCTTATTATAGTACATATCGAAACCCCAAAAGTTAAAGTCCTAAGAGCAAACCAGAAGAACGCCAAGTTTAGACTTAGGGCATTGAAAGCCCAGGCAAACCGAAAAACTTCGCTTCCTTCCGAGCTCTGAAACCATTGACAACTTCGGGTTTAGAGTGTGGGGTGCAGGGTTTTAGGGTTTGGGGGATAAATATCTATGGGTTTTGAGTTTCGTGTGGCAGTAAACTCCCAGAAATGCGGAACGCGCTTCAAGGATGGTAGTTGCTGGAACTGCACGTGCTTTACCATACGCGTGGAGGGGATGGTGATGTTCGCCAGGGTGAGAGTTGTCAGTGCCCTATGTGGGATTCTCCGAGCCGCAAAGCTACCTAAACCCGGGTTTAGGGTTTAGGGTTTACTTACTAAATCACCTGATCGTAGGGGAACTTATACTCAAAGCAAGCCACCCCGACATCCTGGCGACGCCTGTCCAGCACAGCAGCAACAACTTGTCGAGCTTCTTATTGCCGCTCGAACATGCTTAAGGCTTGAGGGTTCGTAAGGCTCAGGGTTTATAAGGCTTAGGGTTAAAAACCCCTAGGATGCAGGTCTTTGTGAACATGAAGAAACCATAAACCTTAAACCCTCGACCCTATAAATCCTGAACTAAACCCTAAACCCTATACTAAAATCCTAAGGCCCTAAGGACTACAGAATGATGGTCTTTTTGAATATGAAGATGGAGCTGGAAATTGGGTGTGGGAGCTGTGTAGAAGCTCGTTCACCGCATCTCCACATCCGGACAGCAAGCCCTGCCTAGAGGCTCATACCCTCCCCCTTTTTTAGGGCGCCTACAGATCCTAACCATAAAACTAGATATCCCAAAAAAAGGGGTAGGGTATGAGCCTCCAGGTACTTGTCCAATATCTTGTTTAGGGTTTAGGGTCTACTGGGCTTTTAAGTGACCAGGGAGAAAAAAGTATAAACTGTTATTTCATAAGGGTTCCGTTAAGAAAAAGAGTATTAAAGTATGGTACTCCAAAGCCCAGTTTAGGGTCCAGTATCCTGGGAAACTGAAGCCCCAGTTGCCTGAATAGTAGGCTACTGGGGCACATCATATGTGGTGAGCAACCTAAGCCTGTAAGGCTTTAGGGTTTACGCTTCAGGGTGTATAGGGCTTATAAGTTTCCTACTTGTCCAGTATCCTGGGGGGCTAAAGGTTAACCTTTGGGCAAAAAAGCAAAAACATACCTACTCTACTACGGGAGGTCGGAGAGAGAGAGCGGCCTAAACTAACCACCACAAACCCTAAACCCTAAAGCCCTAAAGCCTAAACCCTAAAGCCCTAAAGCCCTAAAGCCCTAAAGCCCTAAACCCTAAACCCTAAACCCTAAAGCCCTAAAGCCCTAAAGCCCTAAAACCCTAAACCCTAAAGCCCTAAAGCCCTAAACCCTAAACCCTAAAGCCTAAAACTCTAAACCCTAAAGCCCTCAAGCCCTACACCCTAAAGCCCTAAAGCCCTAAACCCCAAACCCTAAAGCCCAAGACGCGCCAACCCCAGAGCCCCTCAGTCCGAAAAAAAACCTCAAAGCCAGAACCCGAAACCCTGACCTCAGGGTCCATTTTAGGGGTTTAGGGGTTTAGGGTTTAGGGTTTAGGGGTTTAGGGGTTAAGGGTTTAGGGGTTTCGGGTTTAGGGTCCAGATGTCAAAGGACTTAGGGTTTCGGCTGGCTCAGGGTGTATAAGGATTCAACCCTGCGGGGCCCCCCAAGTACCCAAATGGGTTCCTTTAAGGGTTCCTATAAGCGGGTCTATAAGGGTACCATAAAGGTTTAGGATTTTGGGGTTTAAGGGTCCATGTACCCAAATAGTGTATACTTTGGCCCCAAATCAGGGACTACTCTGAGGCCAAAGTATATAGTATTTGGGTACATGGACCCTTAAACCTAGGTTACACAAGGCGCCAGAAAGCTGAAACGCGATTATCCACACCCCCTGAAGGTAGGCCAGAGTAAAGTAGGGCCCCCAAAAAGCACATAAGCAAAAATTAGGATAGGGATATCCCATATAAACCCCCTTATAATGAAGACCAACAAGGTAGGGATATCCCGAAAAAATGCTTATGCTTATGTGCGTTTTGGCCCCCTAATAAAGGGAAAACCAGCCCAAACCTGCTCATAGGGCGTTGGCGTTAATTCTTGCTATGTATCTCGCTGTCGCGCTCGCGGTTACACTGTCAGATGTACCAAGAAACTGCCAACGAAGGGGACCTGGGGCTGGTTCTAGGTGTAGGGTTTAGGGTCCGGGTTTCTTAAGCGGTTTTGATCCCAATTTCTTGCTGAGATTCGACATACCATGCAAAACTAGGAACAAAGTAGGGCTTACAGAGTACCTTTCGGGGGGATGGTATATTATGACTGCACGAAGACTGCAAGGGGATACTCTTCCTGACTATTCAGAACCCTACATGTGTCTTTGCAGCTGCAGCTCTTGTGTTGGCCCTCGAGCACATACCGCAAACTGTGAAGTTATTACAAGTTTTCACCTGCAATCAGAGCTTGTGCACCGGATGCTGCCCGCTGATGTGAAGAGAGGGCACGATGTGCACGAAAGTCTGTGACGAAGAGGTTGACGACAGTCCAAGGGTTGGCAATCTGTTTGCAAGCGAGGAGCCAAAGGAAACCCTAAACCTTAAACCCGAAACTCTAAACCTTAAAATCTAAACCTTTAGTCTTGGATCCTTGAAGCAGTAGCTTGCTATAGACACGGGCCCAAACAGCTGAGCAAAGGTTTAGGGTTGCGAGTTTAGGGTTTAGGATTCTGAAGTGGGGATAATGCCTTAAACGGCTCATGTTTCGCGATCCAGTGGTCGGATTAACTCAACAGTGCAGTCGTGTTTTAGCGCCTAGGGCTTAGAGCTTTACGGTTGCAGGGTTCCCAAGGGGTCCCAAGCACCTTGTTTCATAGTGGAATGTACGGTTTCTATAGTAGGAGTTACTGTTATGAACTGAAAAAATATCCCCCATAACCGTACCCAGGACCCTTTGGGGTTGTAGTTTAGAGGGCCTTAGGAGCCCTAAGTTTAAAGAAATACCCCAGCCGCCTCTCCTGCCGCAGACCCTCGCGACAATCGTGCAAGATTGTTTCTCATGGCGTTATAAAACACGGAGCACCTGGCGCAAGGCTTTGGGCTTCAGTGTACCTGGGGATGCAATAACCTACGGTTTTACAAGTTACACCGGTTGTATGTTGCAGTCAAGGGGTCACAGCCTACTGTTTTGCATGGTTTGGGGCTCAAGCAAACCTTTGAGAGACTTGAGGCTTAAGGGGCTTTAGCATCGTACTGTTTTATGATACTTGCAGGATCACGGGACTTAGTAGGTAAGGTTATAAGTACCTTAATTGGGATTATAAGCAATTACAAGTAGAGTCACCTCAATGAGGTAACTCGGGTTGTAAATGACATTAAGTTGTAACAATAGTAGTACTAGACTAAGGCCGGTGATAGCAGGTTAGTGGTCGGGAGAGCCACACATGAAGGTACAAAAGGAAACCCAGCCGTGCCTTAAGTCAGTTTCTGGGTTGGGTCTCTCAACGCAGGAACCCCATAGCTCAGGAGCCCGCCAAAGAACTATGAAAGCTATCCTGAAAGCTTGCTACCTGGAGGGTCCAACTACTCGAATCGTTGTTGGTTCTTGGACTCTCAAGGTCGTAACCCAGAGGGTCCATATACACTACCATTAAGGAATTAGGCCCCCAAAACCATGATAGGGATGGTCCGGTACCTAATTCCATAATGGCAGTGTACATGGACCCTCTGGGTAATTTGGAGTCTAGCTTGAAACCCTGAAGTCTATACGCACTTGAAGCCTTCAAATCCACGCCCTGCAGCGGCCGGCTGACTCTGAGAAGCACATAAGCAGCAACTGCAAAGGCTACTCACTGGAAGTTGAAGTAACCAGGCAGAAAAGGTAGAGACTCTATTTCATAATGATTCCTTTTAAGGAACAGGTTCAAAAAAGTATTCAATCATGGGACTCCAGAACCAAGCCCATAATCCCCTCGTTAAGTTTATGTAAGCCAATAAAGGTAAAACCAGGATGACCCGCCCAAACTCTAAACCCTAAAACCTTAACCACAAAAAACACACGTTTTATGGCTACTGAGATCGTGCCTTGTGGCAAAGGTCCACCAGCTTAGCTGGCCTGCAACGGCTTCCCGCAAAGTCCTATACTGTAGGGGCCTAATCGGTATAGAATAAGGTTAGGTCGTAATAACTTCGCATGGGGTTCCTTTAAAGGGCTGTTGTGAGGCCTCTATAAAGGTTTTAGGGTTGCATAGGGTTTCTAAAATAATGCTTGAGATAGGGTTCCTGTACAAGGCGGTGTGGCTGGGGTTCCGGAGCCGAAATTTAGAAACTGGGTTTGTGGGCTCGATTAACGTAGACTTGTAATACGTAATAAGAAACCAAGGAATAGAGCCAGAAACACCTATACGACCCTCTCATATGGGTGGTTTTCAAAATTAGGGTCATTTTTGGGTCCTTAATATAATACGGCACCTATTATTGGTACCCAAAAAGGGACCCTAATTTTGACAACCGCCCATATGTATTACAGACACTCAATGCTATCGTTTTGTTCTGACAGTGTTTCACCAGCGTGTCACCTTGAGGAGGCATGCTGGGGTCTTTGTCTATCATGGCTTACACAAGATGCCCCAAGCATACACCCAACCTGCAAAAGCATCATATCAAAAGTCAGGATCTGGCTGTTCGAGTTGTGGATTGACCCGACAAGCCAAGAACGTCGAAATTTTACCACAGAGGACCCCCCAAAGGGCCTTTAATGGAGCCCTTACGGTCCTTTATTAGTGGGTATTCAGGGTATATTATAGGGTACTTGGGGGGTCTATTGCTTAACTTAAGCGCTGAAAACCTAAACTCTAACCCCGTAATGTAACTGAATGCTCCATGGTGAAACGACATGCAGTGACTCTAACCGCTAAACCCTACACCCAATACCCTAAACCCAATGACTCCAACCCCAACTCTAAACCCTAATCCCCAACTCTGAACCCTAAATCCTAAACCCTAAGCCCTAAACCCTAAACCCCAACTTTCGCCCCTCAGCTGCATTGGGCCCAGGTTCCAGTAAGCTTCCACAAGGGTTGAGACTCCGAGAAACCCAAAATAGGGTTTAGGGTTTAGGGCTTCTATTGCAACCTTAGCAGAATTGGTTTTAGGGTTAAGGGCTTGGGGCCTAAGCCCTTAACCCTAAATTCCTATTCTGATCCCTAAGCCTTACCTAGAGGCTCATACCCTACCCTTTTTTTAGGATACCTAGTTTTATGGTTAGGTTCTGTTATCTTAAAAGTAGGCCCCCTAAAAAAGGGGTAGGGTATGAGCCTCTAGGTAGGGATTAGGAACACTCCTTGTTTAGTTTAACTCATCTGGGAGACGCCGCTGCCTAAGAGGTACAACTCACTTCTCGTATGACCGGACCAAAGGGCTTAGGGTTTATAGGGTTTAAAGTTTAGGGTTTGGGGCTTACAGTTTAGGGTTTAGGGTAGTTTAAAGTTTAGGGTTTAGGGTTTAGGAAGAAAGTTCAAACTTTCAAAGATAGACTAAATACATAAGGCCAAAAAGTTCAAAGTTTCTCCTATTTGGCTAAGTAAGCATAATGTCGCCAAGAGTCGACCCTGAGCGGTCTAGGGTTTGCGATTCATTTCGATGCTAGAACCCACAAACCCTCCTTTAAGGGAACCCTTTAAGGAAACCTTCAAGGAACCCTTTGAGGAACCCTTTAAGGAAACTTTTAAGGAACCTTTTAAGGAAACTTGCTTGTATGGTTTCCGGTTCCAGGCTCAAGATCGCTGCCTTGATGCGCTCGCCGTTCTTCCACTCGCCAGCGGTCTCAACGCCATTGGCATCCACCTGGCAGCACGGCGTTCCTCCCTAAACCCTACACCCTAAGCCCTAAACCCAAAGCCCTACACCCTTAGCCCCAAGCCCTAAGGCCTAAAGTAACCTTTAGTAGTATAGGGTCCCAAATTGGGGGGGATTTGCTTTTTGGATCCACCTAGCTCTTCCGAGGCGCGTGGTAGGGCTTTGGGGTTTAGGATTTAGGGTTTCGGGTCTGCAATGCCGACCTCCCAAATTGCTTCTGGGTTCAGGACAAGTGTTGAAACTAAGGGCTGCAGAAAGGATCAAATGCATAATATGGGTGGTTGTCAACATTATGGTCCCTTTTTGGGTGCCCTAAATAATAGGTGCCGCAGTATAATGGGGACCCAAAAAGGGACCCTAATTTTGACAACCACCCATATTACATGTTTTCTACCCCCGGCCTGCAGCCCTACAGCCATCATCTGCCCCAGTCTTCAGAAATGAAATGTAAGTCTCTTTGTTGCTATTCCCTTGCATGAACGAAGCAACGGACCTCAAAGTCTAAACCGAAACGCCCTAAACCCTAAACCCTAAACTTTGGCCCTAAACCCTAGCCCTAAACTTTGGCCCTAAACCCTAAACCCTAAACCTTAAACTTTGGCCCTAAACCCTAAACCCTAAACCATAAAATCGGAACCCCGAGCCCTGAACTCCAAACGTGAAATCCTGAGAACCCTAATCTCAAAACTAAGGTCGCTCTCCACCAAACCCTACCTTAACCCTGAAGAACCTACCTTTTTAGGGTTCCCTATTGTGATTTCCTTATATAAGTCCTTAAAAAGGTAGGTTCTTCAGGGTTAAGGTAAACAGTAGACCCCGAAATCGCCAACCCAAACACCTGAAACATCCAAAACTCGGAACCCTAAACCTGTAACAGTCCGCTAGGAGGCACACAATACAAAGTACAACTCTTTGCAACTCCAAACGACTGACATGCAACCACCAGCCACGGTCTAGAGTTTAGGGATATCAGGGTTTATGCCAGCAGCGAAAGATCCATCTGGGGCTCCGCGCTGTAACGCCATGGCCGTCCTGCTTGCCGTTGCACCTGTTATGGAAGATTGAGGTTTACTGTAGGGCTTTGGGGTTTAGGGTATAGGGTTAGGGGGTTCGGGACTTAAGGCTTAAGTGTTCTGCAGGTTTCGAGGCTTCCCCACCACCCAAGGAAAGACTCTGTCATAGACTTTGACCTGTAAGAACCCAAAACCGTTCCTGATGTTTGGTTCATAGTCGAGATCAACGTCCTTCGGACAGAATCGGTGACAGTGCTCGCTTTGACAATGATTCAACGGTTGGTCGTAATGTCAGTAACAAGACGAAGAGCAACCGTAGAAAGAAGTTGCGGCCAAAATGATGGAGAAAACAACTGGACGGTGGAATGATCGCATTACGGAACTGTGTTGGCGGTTGTGGGCATCCTAGCTGCAGGCATGCAACTTGATGTAGTCTTCAGTAGGCTCTAATCAAAAAAGGTGAAGCAATCCCCAAATAGTCTGGCCACCGGAAACAAATCAAACCCTAAACCCTAAACCTTCTAGAAGCCCTATGGGCTAAGTTATGGAATCCTTATTAATTCTAGAGGCTCTTTCTAAGACCCCAAAGAACCCGGGGTTGTAAGTGCTGACTTCAATCTTGAACCCTAAACCGTAAAACAACCTCAACCCTAAGCCCTTGGAGCCCTCAACCCCAACCCATAAACCCTAAACCCCTAAAGCCCTAAACCCTAAGCCATAAACTTAAGCCCTACACCCTAAACCCTAAACCAAATCCAGGGCCCTCTCTTAAGAGCCCTACACCCTAAACCCAAAAATCAGGGCTGTTCTCCGCTGCTTGGGGTCGGTACCACTGACCCCGGTAGGAGCGCCCATCAGGCCAAACCTCGGCAAGCGTGGGTGCGGGGCTGCTGTGTAGAAAAGACCTTTAAACGGTTCCTTTAAGGGGAGTCAGAAGGGATCTATAAGGGATCTATAAGGTTCCTTTAAAGGGATTTGCAAGGGTTCTATAAGAGATCTTTAGGGTTCCTTTAAAGGGACCCTTAAGGGTTCTATAAGGGATCTATAATAGGGGTTCCTCTAAAGGCTCGTATAAGGGGTTCCTTTGAGGGCTCCTTTAAGGGATCTATACGGGTCCTTTACACGGGATCCAGAAGGGTTCTAGAAGGGATTTTGGGGTTCCTTCAGAGGGACATATAGGCTTAGGCTTTCTTTCAGGGACCCAGGGATCTTTAGGGATTGGGTTTGGGGCTTCAGGTTTACAGGGTTTGGCCCTTTAATGGAGCCCTTATGGTCCTTAATGGTGGGTATTTATGGTATATTAGAGGGTAGTTGGGGGGTCTAGGTAGATAGTAAATAGGTAGATTCATGGATGGACGGATAGGTAGAGAGGTACACATTATACATGTTAAAAAGGTGCGGCATGAGTTTTCTGGCTGAGGGGGTTTGGATTATATGGATTATATGGTGCTACTGTTGATGGACAAAATCCTGCATTACCTTAAGGACCCTAAACTATCGGAATTACTGTATATTCCTTATTATGGGTAATGCAGGATTTTGTCCATCAGCCGTAGGATTACCGTGAACGCCAAACTTTGGAAACACACTCGGAGATCCCAATATCCCTTAATTAGGGAATATACCTTAAATTATAGGGGCCGTAATGTTTGGGTTTAAGGTATATTTCACAATTAAAGGGTCTTGGGATTTCAGCACAGGCTGACTCCCACACTTGTCAACTATTCTCGTGCGCTTTGGGATTCAGGGTTTAGGGCTTCGCGAAGTTTCGACTCTTCGATTCTCCAATCTTCACCAGAATCAAGGAACGGTGGAAACCGGTGCCTTCAGGCTTGAACGGGAACTAACTGAACTGGTCAATTGCGTCTCCAAAAGCCCCTTTGGGGTTCTACAAGGGATTTAAGGTCCAGGGCTTACTTTACAGGCCTTATATAATAAACAGAACAGGGTTTTGGCATACCTTATAGTTAAGCTATGTATCGCTTTGTTAAAGAACCCTAAACAAAAAGTGCTGGTAGTTATTCTGTTCAGGCCCCGATATTAAGATTGAGATCGCTGCCTCAATGCCTTCAGGGTTTAGGTGTGTTGGGACTGCAGTGTTCATAAATTTGGCTGGCCGATGAAATCAAAACACCGGGTACGAATTTTCGGAGTGACTCCTCGGCCCATTGGCAGAGAGCTGGATGAATCATCATGCGGATTCCTTCCGAAGATACCCTAACCTCAAAAAAGCCGCCGTATTGGCGATAGTTTTAGCCCAGCCGCAAAGACGCCCTCGCCGTTCTTCATGTCCTTCTCGTACTGGCCCTGCCGATGGTAACTGACTGAACCCTAAAGAACCCCAAAACCCATACTCGACTCCCTACACCCTCAACCCCACATAGGGGATTCGTGAATCAGGGGTACCTCATGTTGGGGTCTTGATAACCTGGATCCTGTCCTTGGGGGTCCAGGTTCTCTGAAACCCTCGGCCATGAACTCCAAGGTAAACCAGGGGATGCACATCACTGTCACTACAAGTGAGACTAACTCGGCTACGATGACGATAGTGATGATGGCAGCTCTGATGCTGCATCTCAAAGTGATGGTGATGGTGACGGTGGTGGTGACGATGGTGACGTCGATGGTGGCCGTGCAGGTGATGAGACGATGACGGCCATCGCAATGCAGAGGTCGATGATGGTGGCGATCTTGAATGTGTTCGTTATAACTCTGCCAGCCATTTTGCAATATTCCCTAAGTCCTAACCCCTAAACCCTAACCCCTAAACCTTAAAACCCTAAACCCTAAAGCACTCACTCGGGCTCCGATGCTAACCGCTACCCTGCAGAAGGCGCTTCGACGAGCCCCCAATATCCCTTTATTCAGGAATATTCCTTAAATCATATTAGGGATCCTATTATACTTTAAGGTATATTCCGTAATCAAGAGATATTGGAGTCTCTGGGTTCTGCGAGCCTCGTAGGTGCTGCCGTTTGGCCATTCCATCTTGCCCTTCCCGTTCCTCAAGGTTAGGGTTTAGGGTTCCTTTAAAGGGGCCCGTGAGCGTTCTATAAGAAATCCATAAAGTGTAGGGCTTAGGTTTAGGGTTTAGGGGTTGGGGCTTAGGGTTTTGGGGTTAGGGTTTAGGGGTTTAGGGGTCTAGGGTTTGGGGCTCTTAGGCCTTTGGGTTTAGGGTTTAGGGGCCCTTCCCGTTCCAAGGTTTGTAATTAAAGGGCTTAGGTCTTAGGGTTTAGGGTCTGGGGGTTTTCCCGATCGTCAGGGTTTGTATTAAAGGGTGGAGGACTTAAGGTTTAGGGCTTCGGCCAGAATGCTCTTTTCGTGGGTTTTAGGGTTAAGGGTTTAGGATTTAGGATTGAAGGAGTTTAGGGCGGTTGAGGCCAAAATGCTCTGCTTCGGTGACTCAGTGAAGCCCAACAACTTGTCTACAGAAGCCTGGACCCTATACCCTAAACTCTCTGGAAACCCGAAACCCCTATCCCTAGGGCAGCATACCCAATAATTACGCAAATAAGTAAATAAACATATGTATATATATATACTCACACATCATATGCTTTTGGTTTTACGTTCACTGTTTAGGCTTCTGCCCATAATGGGTGTAAGTACAAGATAGCAGCCTGAACATTGGAGTAGGATCTTTGCAGAGAATGAGAATACAGGTATCATCCGGGCATACTATTCTAGGTGGGGCTTTTAAAGCTTTTGAAATATTAGTAAATAAAATCCTCTTAAGCCCAATAAGGGAAAATACCAAAAAGTCCCAAAGCCCTACCTAGTATTGCCAATCATTCAGGGTGCAAAGTTTAGGGCGAAAAGCCAGGGGTTGATAGAATACATAGGCTTGGGGTTGAGGGTTTAGGGTTTAGGGTTTAGAACCTTTTGATAAGGGACTCGGTACGCAGGCTATGACTTAGCCCTTCCAAGTGACAGGCAAATAGAACCTATCACTTTCGGGACTGCGTTGCCTTCAGGACCTGAAAACTATAGAAGTTATGGTGTCTTCATGGTTGTGGACCTGCAGGATTTGGTTCATAAAAACATTCACGTAAACCTAAAACTTAAACCCCAAACCCTCAAACCCTAAACCCTTTTGCCGCAAACTAGAAAAAGAAACCAAACCCTGAAGGCCCCTGAAAGCGCATAAGCTTCCAGGATCCGGGTTCCGTTAGGTTTACGGCTCAGAGGGCTAGGAGTTTAGTGCTTCAGGGTTTGGGAATTTGGGGTTTAGGGTTGAGGGTTTGGGGATTTGGGGTTTAGGGTTTGGGCATTTGGGGTTTAGGGTTCTATAGGGTTTAGGGTTTAGGGTTTAGGGCTTATGGGGTTTATGGGGGTTTATGGGGTTTGGGGTCTAGGGTTTATAGGTTTGGGGGTTTGGGGTTCAGGGTTTCGGGTTTAAGGTGTGAGGGTTTTATCAAGGGCTTTTAGCTGCGACCAGTTTCCATCAAAGCCCCGCAAACAACACTTGACCCCATGAACCCTTTAAGCCCAACCCTAAACCCTACACTGATAGTCCCTGAGGTCCCTTATAGTAGTGACCAATTCCCCCAGTGCCTACTGATAACCAGGGAGAAACCTTCTGAGAGCAGCACATGTGACCACGCCTTGGCACCGCGGGCGAACTCCGAAAATGGAATACAAAAACCTAAATCTAGGGTTTAGGGTTTAACTCCGAAAATACCAAAACCTAACTCATGCAGTTTTAGGGTTTGGAGTTTAAAGTTTAGGCAGGACCTACCTCATGCAGGACCTGGCCCTTTAATGGAGCCCTTATGGTCCGTATTAGTGGGTTTAGGGTATGTTAGAGTGTAGTTGGGGGGAGGGGTCTAAGGGTACGTAGTACCAACTTGAAGACGGATACAGTTGAGATCCTAAGCACACTTGCCCATACTTCATGCCTTCGATGCTTGAAAAGCAAACTTAGGATGCCACCCAAACCCGACAATTGCTACCCCAGTTGCAACTGTGAGCCTTTCGGCCTGGACTGAAAAATCGCCTACTTACTACGTCCTCTGGGGCGCTTAAGGGTTTAGGGTTTAGGGGTTTAGGGTTTAGGGTAGAGGGTCCCTGAAAATCCCAACCGCCTCAGCCCTGCACTTGCTCACTGACGCACTCGCGCACTGGCTGACACTCGCTGAAGCTACGTCCCGAACCCTATTTTTAAACAGGACCCTGAATAAGCCACCGTTGTAAGGACTTGTACCAGGAAATCACACTGAGTAGTAGCCCAGAGGGTCCATGTATACTACCATTATGGAATTAGGCCCCCAAAACCATAATAGGGACGGTCTTTCGGTACCTAATTCCACAATGGCAGTGCATATGGACCCTCTGCGTAAGGAGCCGTAAGCACATAACTAAGGTATTTAAGGGTCCAGGTCAGCCCTACACCCCGAAACCCCTAAACCCTAAACCCCTAAACCCTAAATCCCTAAACCCCCTAAACCCTAAACCCCTCCCTATAAACCCTAAACCCCTAAACCCTAAACCCCTCAACCCTAAAGCTCTAATCCAAGCAAACCCTGAACCCTGCACATAGGCCACCGACTGCCACTGGCCGGTGTAAGTGCGGCCATCAGCAAACTTATAAACCTCAGGTCTCAGGGTTTTTTGATTCTTTGACATTCGGGCTTAGGGTTTAGGGGTTTAGGGGTTTCGGTTTAGGGTTGCAAGTTGAAGGTAGAGTTGCGCCCAAGACGAAAATAGGCGGGCTCTGGAGATGTGCCCTGGAACCCAAAAGAGAGAAGCTGCTATTACTGATGCTCTCAACCCTACACCCTGAACCCTACACGCTAAACCTTACACCCTGAACCCTGAAGCCAAAACCCTAAACCCTGAACCCTACACCAGGAACCCGGAACCCTGACCCTAAACCCTAAACCATTCCATGGCCTATAAACCTTCAGCCTTAAACCGATCGCCTGGCCGCACGGCCTGAACCCAACAACCTCCACGGAAACTCAGATCCTGATGCGCTGAAACTCCTTGACAACAATCGTTTGGGGTTTAGGGTAGAGCTTTAAAGTAGAGTTGCTATGAGGGATGTATATGCTTTTTCGTACAGCGCTTAGAGATTTTACAAAGCTGCGATGCCTTTCGAAGTTGCGTAACACGCGCCACACTGCTTGGAGCCTGTTCGTGAAGAGCCGCTACTCGGAACCCCGAATAAGAAAAGAACGGTCTTAGGGTTTAGGGTTCAGTGCATTCAGGGCTTAGGGCGCCGGGCTTTGGTTTGGATGCAACCTACACTTATGTTTTGTTAACGAATGAACGAATGAATGAAAAACATGAATGAACGAACGAATGAATGGATGGATGGATGCAGAATAGAACCCTACAAGACCCTAGAAAACCCTTATCAAGCCCTCATAGAAGCTTGTGAAGCCCTGGAGCCCTTCACTAAACCCTACCCTAAACCCTGCACCCTACACCCCTTCTTTTCTCACCCTTTCTCTACAATGTCGACGCTGCCTAAACCCGAAAACCCTAAGCCCAAGAGCCCAAAAAGAAAGACCGGGCATCCGCACTCCATGTCCATCCATCTTGTCGTTCCTAGGCGGAGAAAGGGTTGATGGTTAAAGGTTTTTTTCCTTTCTCCAGCAACACAAGGTCTCTGGGGAATGCCCATAGGGCCAAAGGTTTAGGGCTTAGGGGTTCCAGTAATGGTTAGGTTAGGGTCTTCGGGGTGTAGGTTTTAGGACCTTCGAATAAGTCCCAGTATCTAATAAGCTCGTCGCTGCGTACTTTAGTTCTATGCTTCCAGGAGCCCTTATGGTCCTCAACAGTAGGTACTTAGGGTATATTAGAGGGTAGTTAGGGAGGGAAAAGTTTTTGATGGGGGTTATGGTTTCCTGTAGAGGGATCTGCAAAAGTAGTTCTTCTGCTTACCTTCGAACCCTAAGGCTTCATGTACCTTCTCGTATATACGGAGCGGGCCATCTAGTCGAAAATTTCCGGGAACTCTGTAAGGAACATTCACGAACATATATAGGGTATCGTTTATATTACTAGTATCCCCATAATAAAATCCAATATATACACTCACCAAAATTCAGAAGGAGGCCTATCTACACTCACCAAAACGGCAATATTCACCCTACTTCATATGGTCTCTACATATTCAGACACCTATATTGTTTTTGGGTTGGACTTGAGGGGATTTGTGATTCACGACGCGCGGCTTTGGATCACCTGTTGCAGAAACAGAGCGGAGACATCATCGTGTTACTGTCTCACTTCAGGGTTCCGGGTTTAGGGCTTAGAGGAACGAACGCCTAGCAAAACTTAATGTTCAATGCTGGTGCTGCTGCTGGTGCTGGGCTGCTGCTGCTGCTGATGCAGAAGACCCTATATGGTAGTTTCCGAAAATAGGGGGACCCTAACATAGCACCCTAAATTGTAGGATCCTTATTATAAGGACCCCAAAATAAGGTACCCCTATTTGCGGAAACTCCCATATAAACCCTAAACATCTGAACTAAGAAGCCGACGAAGAGCAAGAGACAAGAACCCCACGAAGTCACAAAGCCTTGGAACTCTGAACCTCTGAAGCTGAACCTTAACAAACCCAGAGGGTCCATATACACTACCAATATACACAACTAGGGTTCCTTTAAGGACTCCTTTAAGGGTTCTATAAGGTTTAGGGTTTAAGGTCCATATACACTATACCATTATGGAATTAAGCCTCCAAAACCATAATAGGGATGGTCTTTCGGTACCTAATTCCATAATGGCAGTGTATATGGACCCTCTGGGAAACAACTGAAAAAACAGAACCCTGGCATCCCTTTAATCGCAAAGCCCTACACTCAATCCTGATATCCTTACTCGCTAAGTTCATAAGCCCCCCAAAAGTGTACACTTTGAGTTTTAAAGTGGGTAGTATTATCCCAAAAAGTGTAAAGTGTATCCACTCAGCTACTACGTATCTAAACCCCAGACCCTCAATCCCCACCCAGTTTGGATTTAGTTGCTTCCTTATGGATTTTTCAAGCGAGGACATAAACCCAAAGCCCAAAGCCCAAACCCGAAAATCCACCCGAAACCCCAACACCCTGAATGCCCAAACCCTTGTAGATCCCGTGTAGTTCGATCCCCAGATCTCCAACCCTAAACCAAGGGTAAGGGTTAAGGGTTCAGGGTTTAGGGTTTGGGGTTTACGGTTTAGGGGTTTAGTAGGGTTGGGTTAAAGGGGTTATGGTTTAGCGTCTACCCAGAGGCTCATACCCTACCCCTTTTTTAGGGCGCCTACTTTTTGAGATAACAGATCCTAACCATAAAACTAGGGTATGAGCCTCTAGGTAGAATCCCCAGTACCTACCCTAAGGGTCCATGTATCCATATGAGTATACATGGACCCGAGAGTACCTATATAGGGACTACTTTAAGGCCTAAGTATAAACTATATGAGTACATGGACCCCTAGGGCTAGCAATGAAAAGGGCTCCCTTTTGGTATCCTGTACTTTTGTAAAGAACTTAAGACCAGGAAAACAAGGCGCACTGGGAGACTTTTGCACAAGAATCCTAAACCTCACCGGACAACCCTAAAACCCTAATTATAACCCCTACCAGGGCCCCCCAATGACCCTGTAATGGAGCCATTATGGTCCTTAATGCTGGGTATTCAGGGTATGTTAGGGGGTAGTTGGGGGGTCTAAGTAACCCCTGCACCCTAAAACTCGCCGGACCCTTTGCTCGGCGAGTGGCTTGAACTGGCCCTCGTAGACGACGCCGGTGGCCGATTTGTAGATGCCAGACTGCGGGGGTTCAGGCTCCAGGGTTTAGGGTTTAGGGCCTACCTAGGCTAGCTGTTAATTTCAAAAGTTCCCAACATTATTGAAAGTTAGGCCTCTAGTTTGTTGAACAATAAGGGAGCAAAACAAACATCCCAAATCGATACCTACCTAGAACTATATACTAGGGTTTGGGGTTTAGTTGCTTTTGTAGGGCTCTTCACGTCTGCGCGAAATCTTTGGCTCAGTGCTTAGGGTTTAAACTACGACGGTCTGTGGTTTTGGGCTTGGGGTTTAGGGTTTAGGGTGTAACTGCCCTCGATGGGGAAACCTAGTCTAATGATTACGGCCCCTGAACCCTCAAACCCTGTAAAACCCTCAATAAGGAACCCTCTAATGGGCCCGTCAGGGCGAATCTCTATCGACTGGGAGTATCCGGCGGCTGGCTGAAGTTGCTTTTTGGAGTGTTCCTCTAAAGGCATCTTTAAGGGTTAATCTATAGGGTCTTAGGGTTCAGGGTTTACCGGGACCCCCCAGGTCAGGTGGCCTTTAATTGTGCCCTTATGGCCCTTCATAGTGGGTGTTTATGGCATGTGAGAGGGCAGGTGGGGGTCAAGGTACCGACTAAGCTCTGGGCGTACACGAAGTTTAGAGGGCGGTAATATAAGCGCCGAAAATAGAAAGAAGCTTTGGGGGAATCCATTTATTATTTCTGGAATTTCATGGCGGATTGACTAAGGTCTTTGCTCTGATGATCATCGCCAAGCCCTTCATCCTAAACTCTAACTTACCCTATTAGTAACTACCTGGGCTTTTAAGTAACCAGGGAGAAAAAGTATAAACTTTTATTTCATAAGGGTTCCTTTAAGAAAAATAGTATGAAAGTATGGTACTCCAAAGCCCAGCTACAAGCCTTCACACCATAGACCCTGAACCCCCCCAACCCCTACAGCCGGGACCCTATAAATCCTTCCTATTTAGGTTTCCTCATTGTGATTTCCTTATATGAGCAGAAGCCAAACTAGGGGTCCCTTTTTTGGGTACCCTAAATAATAGGTGCCGTACAAAAAGCAACCATGATTTTGACAACCACCCATATAAGGGAGTTTCCGAAAATAGGGGACCCTAATGTAGTACCCTAAATAGTAGGATCCTTATTATAAGGACCCCAAAATAAGGTACCCCTATTTTCGGAAACTCCCATTTGGGGTTAAGGTAAGGCCAGCACCCCTAAATCCTTCAAACACGCCTGAGCTCTTGTGAGGAACCCTGGCTTCCTCCATGCCCACAGGAAATAAAACGAGACTTCTCTAGGGGTTTAGGGTTCCGGGTTTTTTATGGTTTAGGGGTTTAGGGTTTAGGGGTTTAGGGTTTAGGGGTTTAGGGTTTAGGGTTCCTGACTAACCCCTTAATAGTAAGGGTGCTATTTTTGCCACTATTCGGTTCCAACAAGGGGACCCTTAAATACAAAGGGCAAAAGGGTACCACTCAGGAACCTAGTTTTGCTCAAAATCCAAACACACTACTGCACCAGGGTGCCTGAGCTATACTACGCTTGGTAAGCTTGCAGAAACAAGAAATGGCTGTGGCTTAGGGATTATAGTAACCAAAAAATGAAAAAGATCTCCACTTAAACCCCCCCAACTGCCCTCTAATATACCCTAGATACCCACTATTAAGGACCACAAGGGCTCCATTAAAGGGCCATTGGGGGGGTCCTGGCAAACCCTAAACCCTATACACCTTAAAACCCAGACCCTAAACCCTGAAGATCCCTTATAGAACCCTATTAAGGTTTAGGGGTTAGGGTTTAGGGTTCAGCAGCTCCAGTTCGAGCAGTCTCTAGTCGAGCTCGCTACTTTGGTGTCGCCACCCACCCTTAGATTCCCATAACATTAGGAAAATATTTTACTTCTCTTAAACCCCAGATTGTAACTCCTAAACCTTCCAGGGCTTAAACCCTAAGGCCTGCTCCCTAACTCTTAAAATTTCAGGTCATACCGAAAACCAAAAAAACTTCAACTTTTGCGGTTTTACCTGATTTCACCTTTGCGGCTTTAGCCCTGAGCCATTCGTGGTTTGAGGCAAAACTTGCCTTAAACCACGAATTTTGATCACACATCACAGGGGGTACGATTTGTTACGGGCATCGGCGTGTGTATGTTGTGAGATCACACATCACAGGGGGTACGATTTGTTACGGGCATCGGCGTGTGTATGTTGTGAGATCACACATCACAGGGGGTACGATTTGTTACGGGCATCGGCGTGTGTATGTTGTGAGATCACACATCACAGGGGGGTACGATTTGTTACGGGCATCGGGGTGTGTATGTTGTGACATCACACATCACAGGGGGTACGATTTGTTACGGGCATCGGCGTGTGTATGTTGTGAGATCACACATCACAGGGGGTACGATTTGTTACGGGCATCGGCGTGTGTATGTTGTGAGATCACACATCACAGGGGGTACGATTTGTTACGGGCATCGGCGTGTGTATGTTGTGAGATCACACATCACAGGGGGTACGATTTGTTACGGGCATCGGCGAGTGTATGTTGTGAGATCACACATCACAGGGGTACGATTTGTTACGGGCATCGGCACGTGTATGTTGTGAGATCACACATCACAGGGGGTACGATTTGTTACGGGCATCGGCGTGTGTATGTTGTGAGATCACACATCACAGGGGTATGATTTGTTGCGGGCATCGGCGTGTGTATGTTGTGAGATCACACATCACAGGGGGTACGATTTGTTACGGGCATCGGCGTGTGTATGTTGTGAGATCACACATCACAGGGGT
>BGNK01001654.1:63284-89120 GCA_003297005.1 Symbiodinium sp. clade A Y106 | reverse complement strand
TGTGAGATCACACATCACAGGGGGTACGATTTGTTACGGGCATCGGCGTGTGTATGTTGTGAGATCACACATCACAGGGGGTACGATTTGTTACGGGCATCGGCGTGTGTATGTTGGGAGATCACACATCACAGGGGGTACGATTTGTTACGGGCGCATGTGGTGAGATCCTTAAATTATGGCAAAACTTGCCTTAAACCACGAATGTTGCAAGGTCGGGGGCCAACTTGCCTTAAACCTTGCCTTAAACCACGAATGTAGCAGGAAACTTGCCTGAAATTTAGGCAAAACTTGCCTTAAACCACGAATGTTGCAAGGTCGGGGGCCAACTTGCCTTAAACCTTGCCTTAAACCACGAATGTAGCAGGAAGCTTGCCTTAAATTAAGGCAAAACTTGCCTTAAATCACGAATATTGCAAGGTCGGGGGCCAACTTGCCTTAAACCTTGCATTAAACCACGAATGTAGCAGGAAACTTGCCTTAAATTAAGGCAAAACTTGCCTTAAACCACGAAAGTTGCAAGGTCGGGGGCAAACTTGCCTTAAACCTTGCCTTCAACCACGAATGTAGCAGTAAACTTACCTTAAATTAAGGCAAAACTTGCCTTAAACCACGAATGTTGCAAGGTCGGGGGCAAACTTGCCTTGAACCTTGCCTTCAACCACGAATGTAGCAGTACACTTACCTTAAATTAAGGCAAAACTTGCCTTAAACCACGAATGTTGCAAGGCCGCTTGCCTTAAACCACGAATGTAGCAGGAAACTTGCCTTAAATTAAGGCAAACTTGCCTTAAACCACGAATGTTGCAAGGTCGGGGGGGCAACTTGCCTTAAAAAATGCCTTAAACCACGAATGTAGCAGGGTTTATAACCCTGAGCCATTCGTGGCTTAAGGCAAAACTTGCCTTAAATTAAGGCAAGACTTGCCTTAAACCGCGAATGTTGCAAGGTCGGGGGGGCAACTTGCCTTAAAAAATGCCTTAAACCATAATGAAGCAGGGTTTTTAAAATTAAACCCTGAGCCATTCGTGGTTTAAGGCAAAACTTGCCTTAAATTAAGGCAAGACTTGCCTTAAACCCCGAATGTTGCAACTTTAGGGTTTTAGGAATTTAGGATCTAGGGTTTAGGGCTTTAGGGTTTTAGGAATTTAGATGAATTTAGGATTTAGGGTTTGGGGTTTAGGGTCTTGTGCCCTTTTTCGACTCTTCGAGACGAAAACTAACACTTTTGAGTTTGAGGCTTTCAAGGGTTTGGGGTCTTGCTTAAAGGATCACGGGACTTCGTGACTAGGCTTAAAAACAAGGTAGCTATACTTATAAGTACTTATGACCCCACTAACGGTACATCCGTCCTTACTAAGTCCCCTGATCCCTCCACCCTATAGATCCCAATAAGGAACCTTTTAAGGATCCCTTTTAAGGATCCCTAAGACCTAAACTAAGTCCCGATCCTCCCAGTAACCCTGGGGTCCCCGCTCCATGTTTGGAGCCATGCTGGAATTGACCTTCATACCTCTCGGCGGTCAACGGATTCGGATTTAGGGTTAGGGTTTAGGGTTCAGGGTTCAGGGTTTAGGGTATAGGGGCTCCCTTCAGGGTACTATTGCGGTTCTATAATCAGGGTTCTGTAAATTAAGGGCCCCCTTAAGGGTACTCGTACTATAGCGGTTCTATAATGAAGGTGCCTCCCTTAAGGGCACTGCGGCGGTTCCATACTAACGGTCTCTTCACTAGTTCTTATGTAAGGGTGTTGGAAGGGTTCGCCTTCGGTCCCGAAGTCTTTGCCCGAACATGCCTGCGTGAACCACACACCGAGTCCGTATAACAAGGATCTTATACTATTTAGGGTACCATATTAGGGTCCCCTATTTTCGGAAACTCCTATATCCTATATCCGAGGTCCGTAATGCTGGATCCTCAACCTCATAATGTCAACGTGCTCTGACATATTTGTTTGCAGAGTCTCTGCTAGCTGCTAGAGTTATGTACTGAGTCATCTATAGATATTTATTCGTTGCCAGATTTACGCATTCTCATGTCCACATAAAGTTGTCTGGAGTCCTAAAACACTGCAAAACACTTAGTTACGAGAGCTGAACAGCTGAATAAACTTGGGTTCCTGAGTAGCCCCTTAATAATAGAGGTACCCTTTTTTCCTACTATTGGGTTTCAGCTAAGGGAACCCATGAAGAAAAAATTGCAAAAGGGCACTACTGAGGAACGTAGTGAGTGCACAACAATAATTTTGCTCATAGCGACAGCAATGGCAAGAACAATACCATGAATAAGTGAATAAGTAGTAGTCGTAGTAGCGCAGCAGCAGCAGAAGTAGGAGGAGGAGGAGGAATGCAGAGGTAGTATTCCGTTATTAGCCGCCTTAAACAAACCAGTAGATGATACCCCCAAACCTTTGGTTCAAAATACCATGACCCCTCAACAAGTAACCCTAGCTCACTTAGAGAACCATTAAGGCCCCTAAACTTTCAAAACCATTAAAACCCCAATAAAACCTTCAGAGTATTCCTTAAAGGAACCCATAAAAGGAACCCTACTTTCCTAAACCCTAAACCCTATAGATCCGTTATAGATCCCTTAAAAGGAACCCTTTTGGATCCCTTAAAGGAGCCCTGTTCTCCCTCAAACCCTGAACCCTAATCCCCTAAACCCTAACCCCTAAACCGCCTATATACCCTAAATCCTACTCTCCCTCAAACCCTGAACCCTAAACCCCTAAACCCCTAAACCCTAAACCCTAAACCCTATATATACCCTAAACCTTATTCTCCTTCAAACCCTGAACCCTAAATCCTAAACCCTTTAGATCCCTTAAAGGAGCCCTATTCGCCGTCAAACCCTGTTTACCCTAGGCTCCTCCAAACCCTCAGAGTACCCTTTAAAGGGTTCAGGGTTTAGGGTTTTAGGGTTTAGGGTTTAGGGTTTTAGGGTTTAGGGTTTAGGGTTTTGGGGTTTAGGGTTTAGGGTTTAGGGAACCCATTATGTAATTACAGGAACCCTACCCTCCTTCTAGATCCCCTAAAGGAGCCCTTTTCGCAAACCCTGAACCCTAAATCCTATTCTCTTCAAACCTTTAACCCGAAACCCTACCATTATATAACCCTATTCGCCTGCAAACCCTGAACCCGAAACCCTCAACCCTATAGATCCCTTAAAGGAATCCTACTCTCCTTCAAACCCTAAAGCCTAACTCCGGCCTGGCTCCGTCGGCCCAGCACTCCACGCCCTTCCCCGACTTTTCATCTTGCACCCACCTGGCAGGTTTAGGGATACAACTGTCTGGTTCTTATAGTGGAAGCCAGAAAGTTGGAACATCAATATCCTCATGCCCTTAATGTAGAGTATAGGGGATCCTAGCACAAATCCTCCTAAACCCATGTTCCAACTTTCTGGGGTTCACTGTAGTAGGGAATGGGGGAATGGATTATGGGGACTATTATTGAGGATTATATAGGGACTACTATAGGGATCCATTCCCCCATTCCCTACGAAGCACCAGACAGACAAGGTAGCCTTAAAGTTCAGGGCTTAGGCTTAGGGTATATTTTAGGGCGTTTATTTGGTTTCCGGTTTTGTCGGATTTACACAATGCTTGGTCCCACTGCTATTTCGCACTTTTTCGCTCATCCGTTGCAGGCTCGAGCCGTTTTTGTGTCAAGTCGATGCGCCAGCCTCCAGGAGCAACTGCACGAGCTCATGCTGTTCATCTTGCTTCGCCAGGGTCTGCGCTGTGTGGCCGTCAGCGTCGCGAAAATCTTTCTGAGCACCGGCCTGCGGGAGCAATGTCAAAACCTGAGCGTAGTTTTGAACCAGATGGGGTTCGCATGGCTCAGCTGCAGCCATCAGTACAGTACTGAGCGGCCGTCATTGTCACGCAAATCCACCTGAGCTCCGGCGTCGAGGAGCAATCGAACCAAATCAACACGACCCCGCATCGCTGCCGTCATCAGCGCTGTTGATTTTGCAAATTTGGCTGAGCACCGGCTTCCAACAGCGGGCGTGCGACTTCGATGCAGCTTGTCAGCGATGCCAACTGTAGCAGTGTAGAACTACCATCGATGACTGCATCTGGGTCCATGGGGGTTTGCAGCATCGCTTCAACCTCAGGGCTTTCCAATCAGTGTTTTCTGGGTGATTGGGACGGTTGGAACGAAATTGAACCCGAGGATTTGTTAAGCCTTAACCAGAGGCTCCATATATATATATATAGTACCAGTATGGAATTAGGTCCTAGAAGACCATCCATATTATGGCTTTGGGGACCTAATACCATAATGGTACTATATATGGGAGTTTCCGAAAATAGGGGACCCTTATATAGTACCCTAAAAAGAAGGATCCTTATTTGAAGGAGCCCCAAAATAAGGTCCCCCCCAATTTTCGGAAACTCCCATATGGTTTAACCTTCATCTTCCCAGCCCCCCGCCTTGCGCACGGATTTCGGCCAAAACCGTGGCATCACGACCATTGCCTCCCCCAACTCTGCCCTCTGGCGCGCGGAAGCCTCGGAGAATGCCATCACCACAACCTGCAGATCCACGCGAGTGTCCAACTCGACAGATGCATTCGAGCTCTTGTCCTTTAGAAGCAGCCTTTGCCTGCATCGTGGCGGTAAACCGTCCTCCGAATCCAACCGCCGCTTCAAGGCACCCTCGCCCGCGGATCCACGCTTGCACGCAACCGCGAGCTCTCCCGACTTTTCGGAAGCTTCGGAGGATGATGTAGCCACGACCTCCGGATCCATGACGGCGGCTAGCGAGTCTAGTGTGACGGCATCATCCAAAGCGTTGCCTTCGTGCAGCAGCCTCTGCCGGAAGCGTGGTGGCAGTCCGTGCTGCTGATGCAATCGCCGCTTCAAGGCCTTGCTAGACCAGTGTACAGGCCGAACAACGCTGAATGTTTCAGCTTCCAAAGAACCGGCACCTTAAATCCTAAGCCTTTATAGTATCCTTATTCTTCTCTCACAAGAATCCGTGAAAAACAAACCTTAATAAAACTTGATCTAATCAGCGACGAAGAAGCACTCTCTCGCATCGCTCGAGGGATGCTCGTCAACTCTTCCCCCGAGAGCAGTGTGATTCGTAGCACGCCTCTACGGAGGCTGTTGGGGTTTAGGGATCCTTAAACGGGCTCCTTAAAGGGTTCCTTAAAGGGATCTATAGGGTTTGGGGTTTAGGGTCTACTGGCAGGATCACGGGACTTAGTCAGTAAGGTTATGAGTACCTCAGTTGGGGTTGTAAGTAATAAATTATAAGTATGGTTAACATAAGTACTAAGTCCCATGATCCTTTATGTAGAAAGGCTGTTTAGGGTTTAGAGTTTGGGGTTTATAGGGTTCAGAGGTTCAGGGGTTCAGGAGTTTAGGGTTTTATTGGCTTCGGCATAGAGGTTTACGAGTTCAAGGGCTATTCTGACGAAGCTGCCACTAAGGAAAGACTCCTTTTGAGCCTGAAACAAGCTCTTCACATGCAGCTGTGCAATGGTTGCTCCAGATTCCGTAAACGAAGCTCTTGAGACGGCAGTCAAGAAGAAGACAGATCGGGCTTATAGGGTTTAGGGTAGGGTTTGGATGCTTAGAGCCTTCTAGCATCCGGTAGGTTCAGAATCCTAGCTCCGGGGTTTGGGATGCAGAGCTTTTGGGTTTGGAGTTTTTTCCGATTTGCGGTGTTGCACTTGTCCCGCAATCGGGTGCTTGCATGTATAGGTCTTTGCAGGTTAGTGGAAAATATCCTCAGATTGTAAAGATGCTGGCTTCGGGGCTTAGGGTTGCGAATTTGGGGTGTTCTTGGTTATGGGAAAGTTGCAAGTATCTGCAGCTTTGCATGTTTACATCCCCAATAGACAGACCAAGAGCCTCTCAGTGTGTAAGCATATAGGGATGATGCCTGGACATCTTTGACACACGTGCATGCAGCATGAGGCAAGATACACAGCCGGTCTGTACCTAATTACAACAAATGTCCACATGGAGCGATTCAAGCAATGGTCCATGATTCATGGTGCATAGTACATCTTCGACACAAACACACCTATTTAAAAAAAACACCTGGGCCCCAAGCCCTATGCAGACACCATAAACACGAGACCCTGCGCCCTACACTCTGCTCTCGTCCAAATATCCATTATTGTGAAGATCAGAAGGCGCCTGTTAAGGGTACTTGGTGCATTTAGTATTTAAGGTCTGCCTGTGTTTAAGCACTTCATGCCGGCGCCGCCCACAACCCTAGACCCTCAACCCTAAACCCTAAACCCTAAACCCCCCTGTGGCCTAGACACCTGAAGCCCCCGAAAGCCTCAAGCCCTGAACTCAGCAACTATAGACTATAGTTGTAGCCTCCCCAAATTCCTCCAAAGTTTTCCTTAAAGGGTTCCTTTATAGGATTCTTGTAAGGGATCTCGGGGGGCTTATGGCGTAAACGATCATGGGACTTAGCAAGTAACTACTCTCATAAGTCGGGTAACCAGACGTATAATTACTAAATAATTACTTATGACCCCAATCGGGGTACTTTACAACCTTACTTACTGTTTCCCATGCTCCTCTAAGTAGGTAGCCCATTAAACCTTCGAAGCAAACGATGTAGATTCAAGCCGAGCTCTTATGAACCATCATAGCAGCCTTACCGAACCCAATGAAAACGCTGTAAACCACTTCTTAAACCAATGAAGACCCCATGAAACCCAGTGTAGGACCGCGTAAAATCAAAGGAATTTACAAAACCCTTGACGAACCCATCACACCCATACCCTAAACCCCTGAACCCTAACCCCTAAACCGTGGCATACTTGCAACCCCCTAAAGGCTGCATAATGCCATTGTCCATCCATATCAAATCGTAAGACAAAAGGCGGCAAAACCTCGTTGCCATGGGTCCTATGTGGATGGTTGTCAAAATTAGGGTACCCTAAAGTTTAGGTGCCGTATTATATTAAGGACCCCGCAAGGGACGATCATTTTGACAACCACCCATGTAATCCCGAACCCCAAACCCTGACCTCCTAAACCGGAACCTGTAAAGGAAAAGAGCAAAAGGACACTACTGAGGAACTTGGCCTGTCAAGGAGCCCTTGCCTTAAGAGACAAAGCTTTAAACCTACTTGTCGGGTATCATGGGGAACCAAAGGTTAACCTTTTGCATAATATAAGGATTATATAGGGATTATACTACCCCAAAAGGTTAAAGGTTACCTACTCTACTACTAGGAAAGGAACCCTAGACCCCATAAAGGCAGCCTAAACCCTGAACCCTCAACGGATCGCTTAAGGGAGCCCTCACAAGAACCCGCCTAAACCCTAAACCTTCAACCCTAAACCCTGTTTGAGATCCGAGCTCTCCCTCGTACGTGCTTCCATCCACGTGCACATACCTGGGGCTCACGATCCGAGACAACAGGCCTAGGATCTAGATTCGGGGTTTAGGGCTTAGGGCTTGGGGTCTAGAGGGGGTTTAAGTTGAAGTTAAGGGCTGGGATTTTCGGGTTCCAATAGCCTACCATGTTGGGCCATCTGTCCCATAATTGCGGTCGCATAACACGTAGCTTTGGGTATACAGGAACCCTGAAATCACAGTTAGCCGAGCGAGGCTTTGCAGCTCCCAAACCCTAAACCCTAAACCCCAGACCCTAAACCCTAAACCACTGGGTTAGCTTTGGGCGCCAGGTTCGGGGTTCCATATAAGTAGCCCGGGGAACACGGGACGTCTCAAGTAGGTCCTGAGTTTAGGGTTTCGGGTTTAGGCAAAACGCCATATCTGCAATGCAGCACTTATCTCGACAGTGCATCCTCAGTCGTAGGGCGTGGGGCTTCGGGCTAGGGTTTGTGGTGCATGCCTGTAGTCTTCAGGGCTGGATGCTCAGAGTACCTCCACGATTCTCGACTTTTCTGTATGCCTCGGTCGGCGTAGATTGTTTGCTTTCCGGGAGTTCGACTGAACAGTTCCCTGGATCTCGAAACCGTCCGGGGGGGTTAAGGGATGAATGGGGCATGGGTTTGGGGTTTCATCATCCTGCCGAAGTCACTTGCCATAGCCGTGAGCGCGGTCCTTTCTGCAGCTAAGAGGACCGGACGCTGTGATGTATCAGGTCACTGCAAACAAGAACACTGTCATTGGGAACATGGCGAACAAGGTGCCTATGAACATGCACGATGTGAATATGTATACTTTCTATGTATATATATATATACATGTATATGTACCGGTACATATACGTAGACATAGACATGTATATATACGTACACATATACATATACATATACATATACATATACGTATACCTATACCTATACAGATGCAGATACAGATATGTATAAGTATATGTATACATATACATATGCATATGCATATGCATGTACATATACATATACATACACATATACATATACATATATTTTATGCATACATATACATATACATCTACATCTACATAGACATAGACATATACATACACATACACATATACATAGATATACATATACATATACATATACATATACATATACATGTATGTCAACTTTATAGGTTATACATACATGCATACACATATTATATATATATACATACCCAGGTGTATGATGAGCAGCTCCCAAGGCAAGTGGGACCAGCACGACCTAAGCCGGCGACAGATCTAATAAGCAGCAGGTCGTCTTACTTGTAACTACGCTCCATGGTTTAGGAATTCAGGTTTAGGTTGCGGGCTCAGGCGGCTAAGGGTTTACCTATGACCCCAAACCGTACTAAATAGTAGGTCATGACTCCTTAGTTAGAGGGTAGAACCCATAAAACGATAGGTTTTTGGATCCTCAGGTAGGGTTGAGGGCTGCGACTGGCGACGGCCCAACTGACAGGAACACAGTCGTGAGCGATCTTGTCGGGAGCCGAGCTTTTCCGTGCCTCTACCGGCACAGGTTTCGGGGTTAGGGTTTACCCTAAATCCTAAACCCTAAGATTAATATTACTGATTGTTGATGCTCGTTCACTAAGAACCGTTGAAAAAGGCACTCGGGAGGTCCCGGTCTCGTATGCCTTTCTGTGTTCTTCGTACGGGATATACCTGAAAAATTGAACCCTAATTAGCCTAAGCCCTTTCTCCTTGACTTGAAGCCACGCACCGTCTTAGTGTGTAAGCTGGCCCCTAAACCCTCAACCCTAAACCGAAATCTGTGAACCCCGACTTGGCTGGCTCAAGACGCCCCTCGTACAAGGTACTATAGGGGCCTCCATAAGTAGAAGAGAGCTTTCGGGTTCAGGGTTTACGAGCCTCAATAATTGGGGTTTAGGGTTTAGGCTCAGAAGAGAGCCTTGGGGCATAATGTAGGAACCTGATTGAGAAACCCTGGGCCTATAGCCCCAAAATAGTAGGATTCATATAAGGAACCCTAATAAAGGCTCGAGGTTTTTTAATCAGGTTCCTACATTATCATAGTACCCTTATAGATCCCTTATAGTAACCCTTCTAGCCCCCTTTAAAGGAACCCTTGTAGATCCCTTACAGAACCCTGGGCTTATAGTACCCTGTAAAGGAACCCTTGTAGTAACCCTTTAAGACAGCATGATTAGATTAGGAGCCCTGGGGACACCAAGGCTAAGTGTTCAGGCTTTTATGTTCAGTTTCAATCTCCCTATTGGAGTTCATATGGGAGTTTCCGAAAATAGGGAACCCTAATATCCTAAACTATGGGAATTATGGTATATTCCTTTTTATGGGAGTTTCCGAAAATAGGGGACCCTAGTATAGTACCCTAAATAGTAGGATGCTTGTTATAAGGACCCCCAAGTGAGGTACCCTAATTTTCGGAAACTTCCTTATGGGTAATGCAGGATTGCTATCATCAACCGTACCCAGAGGGCCCATATACACTGCCATTATGGAATCAGCCCGCCCAAACCATAATAGGGATGGTCTTTCGGTACCTAATTCCATAATGGTGGTGCATATGGAGCCTAAACCCTCTAATCCCCAAAACCCTATAGTTAGAACCCTTAAAGGAACCCTTAAAGGAGCCCTTAAGGGAACCCTAGTGTACATGGACCGTCTGGGTTTTCTTTCTGAGGTGAGCCCGCACAGACTGACTCCGCTCAACCCTAAACCCAAGCGTTACCCTACCTGGACCCTAAGGAACCTACATTTTTTTGGGGCTCCTTATGATGATTTCCTTTTATGAGTCCTTAAAAAAGTAGGTTATTTGGGGTTAAGGTAAACCCTGAACCGTGAAACCCTACAGCCCTTTACTGAACCCTTATGGAGGCCCTGAAACGAACCCGAAAAGGAAGCCATTCTGACTATCAGTAGGCTTTTGAATCCCCAAAACTATTCATAGATTCGGGCTCTATATTAAACAATAAGGGAAATTAACAAAATATTACTAGCCCTAAATCCCTCATAAATCCCTTATAGGTCCCTTTAAAGGAACCCTGGTAGACCCCTTTAAAGGGGAAGCTATACCTAGTATCCCCTTGTAACCCTAACCTAAACCCTAAACCTAAGCGTAGGGACCCTTGCATGAATCCTGAAAACTTCGGTCCCAGTGCCCCTTCTGGATCCCTTATAGAGCCCATATAGCCCCCAGTAAACCCTAAACCCTAAACCCCTAAAGCCCTAAAAACCAAAACTCTAAACCCCTAAGGCAACTCCCTTATAGATCAGAAGCCAGAAAGTTGGAACATGGCTTTAGGAGGATTAGTGCTAGGATCCCTTATACTTTAAGTTAAGGGCATGAGGATAATTATGTTCCAACTTTCTGGCTTCTACTATAGATCCCGCTTAAAAGAGCTGGGTCCTGGTGCCACTGTCCCTCATAGGTATTGCCATTGGCAGCCTCGAAGATGCCATGCCCTGGAGTTTCAGGGCTGGGAGTTAGGATTCCTTTAAAGGGATCTCTAGGGGTTCCTTTAGGGATCCACAAGGAGTTTGGGGTTCAGGGGTTAGGGGTTAAGGGGTTTAGGGGTTTAGGGTTTAGGGGTTCAGGGGTTCAGGGGTTCAGGGGTTTAGGGGTTTAGGGTTTTAGGGTTTTAGGGTGTTGCAGCTTAGAGTTGAAGGTTATAGGAGTTAGGGCTCCTTTAAAGGGATCTGTAGGGGTTCCTGTACAGGGATCCATAAGTAAGAGTTCTAAAAGAATCTTGAGGATTTGGGGGTGGAGCTAGGATTAGGGGGACCCTTGGGGATATAGACCCGGTCCCTTTTCTGGACTTTGAAGTAACCAGGGAGAAAAAAGTATAGACTTTTCCTTATGGTTCCTTTAAGGAACAGGTACCAAAAAAAAGTATTCAAGTATGGTACTCCAAACCTAGGTTTTAAGAGAGGGATAAGTAGGCTCAGAAGGGTCCCCTTTAAGGGGTCTCCCTAGAACTACCTGGATGGAAGCATTCCTTCAGAGCTCCGGCTCTTTAGGGATTCCGTTAAGGGGTTCGCTTTAGGGCATTCCTTTAAGGGCCCCTATAAGAAGGCTCCTTGTTGAGCTCCTTTAAGCGGGGCTCCCGAAAAAAAAGGTATCTTTTGCAGGGTTTGGGTGGGGACCAATCGTCGCCACACGCCGGCACACGGGGCACGTCCCCCCTTGCGGACGGCTCCCAGAGAGCCCAATATCCCTTAATTAAGGAATATGGCTTAAATTGTAGAGGGCTCCATATTATGATTTAAACTACATTCCTTAAAAAAGGGGCATTGGGCTCTCTGGGTCGCAGCCACCTTTCGGCAGAGGGGCCCATGGCTTCACTCGAGCAGCCGCCCGTCCT
This sequence comes from Symbiodinium sp. clade A Y106, assembly GCA_003297005.1. Lineage (NCBI taxonomy): Eukaryota > Dinophyceae > Suessiales > Symbiodiniaceae > Symbiodinium > Symbiodinium sp. clade A. The sequence continues at coordinate 77,373 of BGNK01001654.1, read as the reverse complement.
GAAGCGCCACCAAGCTCCTGGAAAACTGAATGCTCCAGATGGATGACCCTAAACCCCACAACTGCCCTCTATTGTGCCCCAAACACTCACTATTAAGAACCACAAATGCTCTATTAAAGGGCCATTGGGGGGGTCCTGGAATTTCTGAAAGACATTTTAAGCATGCCGGACGGGGCAATGGAGGGGCCTCGGCTGATGAGTTGCTTCGCACGACAACAGACACAACGCTCGCCTCTAACAGCCTTTACTTCGCTTAGCTCTCGTAACGTTAAACCCTAGATCCGACACCCCTATAAACCCTAAACCCCGAACTCCTCAACCCCAACCTCCTTATGGATCCCTAAAGGAACCCAGAGAAATCCCTTTAAAAACACTACCGACACCCTAAACCCTCAGGTGCGACATCAAGACAGCCCGCAAGGAGGGCCTGGAGCCTTCACGGTGCTTCTTTACATTGGTAGTTTTCTAAATTAGGATTAGGGTCTGTTTTCAACACCCAAAATAGTACGGCACCCTTTTTAAATCCGAGAAATCACGAATGTTCCGAAGGAGCCCGGCCCAAACCTCCTTCACGTCTAGAGCCACCCAAACGGTCCCGGGTTCAGAGCTCTCAAGCCAGAGGTTCAGGGACCAAGGATGTGCAGGGTTTAAGCAAGGGGCTCTAGAATCCTGGACCGTAAACCTTAAACCCCAAAACACCCAACCTAAACCGTCCCCAAACCCTAAAACCTAAAGCCGTAGGTCTTAAAATCCCGACCTGGGACAAGCTTCTTCGCTCTCTTCGAAGTAAGCCCAGGGGAAACAAGGATGAAGTGATATTTCATGTGGCTGTAGGGTTTCGGGTGTAGGCTTTTGTTTGGGTTGATCGCTCCTTTACAGGTCAAAAACAAGTAATTAATCAAGTATGGTACTTCGGAGCCAGCCAGAGGTGGGCAGGGATCCAGCTTGCGGAGCGCCGCCGAAGCTGGGCCAGACCTTTCCTGTGACAAAATCGCAGTCCCGGAACTAGGTAGACAGCGATCCGGCTCGGTAGGCTCCACCGGAAGCTCGGTAGTGGTTCGCCAGTCGACAGCACTTCGAAGCTCTTTAACTTGCAGAAAGAGCAGCCAAAAGCGAGCGTGCCCTGCACTAGTCGTATTCAGATTGGTGAGTTTGAGCACGAAAAGCAGCGACCAACCCCCCCGGAGGGATCGCAGCAAAGCGGTTGCTCGCTGAAACTTAGGTGCGAGCTTCTGTCGCCGCGCTACTTAAAGGATCATGGGACTTAGTAACTAGGGTTATAAATAAGGTAACTATACTTATAATTACTTATAACCCCAATTAGGGGACTTATAACCTTACTTACTAAGTCCCTGATCCTCCAAGTAGAGGAGAACGGTCCGTGTCCGAAGAGCAACGTTTCCTCAGCAGTCACCTCGGCCTTAGCTAACAAACGGCCCTTGAGAAGGTAGTCGCAACAGATGAATGCTAGCCCAGTGGGGAGAGACCCATGGAAAAGCGCATGGCCAGATACGATTTGGGGTTTGGGGTTTGTGGTTGGGGATCAGATCCTGCTGCATCCCTGATCCCGAAAACCTACACCCTGATCCCGAAACCATATAAGTGTACAGAAGTCACTTATGAAATTCAGCCATATACAAAGACAGTGAAAAACCCTTCAACAAAACAAGCTCCAATATCAAACATCCCCGAACCCGGAAGCCTGAACCCTAGACTGCTCTAGACTCTAGACCCTAAGCCCCAAGGCCCCCTAAACCCAAAATCCTAAACCCAAGGCCTAAACCCTTAACCCAAGTGCCCAAATGCCCTAATGTCCCTGAAGACCGGAAAGGCCCGGAAAGCCAATCAAGTGGGACAAGGCCTTGCGCACGGTTATCCACGAAGGAGCCACGGTAGGTTTGGCCATCAGGCCTCCACGTTTATGACGGGCGTTTCTTTAGGGATTCCTTCAAAGGGATCCATAAGGTTCTCTAAGGGATCTATAGGGTTTAGGGTTTACGGTTTCAAGTTTAGGGGGTTTAAGGTTTAGGGTTTGGGTTTCGTGACTGGGGTCGACCCTAAATCAACTCACCAAGCCCCTGTACTAGGGAATATACCATAAAGTTTGGCCCATTAATCAAGTCATATGCCCTAACTCATGTTGCTAAGGCCCCTGGTTAAGGCCATCAAGCCTCAAATTCACTCGTGATTTCGATAGGGTCCAGGTATTGCCGAGTTTCCTTAGCCCCAAAACCATACAACAATTTATCACCTGAGACCCTAGTAAACCCCAAACCCTTAATAAAACCCTTAAAGGATCCCTTAAAACAACCTTAAAGGATCCCTTGAAGGAACCCTTACAAGGGGCCGGTTCTTGCTTTCATTCCGGGGTATTAGTCTGTCTGGGGGTGTTGAGATGCTCTAAACCCTGTATGCCCTAAACCCTGAAAAGCTTAAACCGGCGGAGGTGTTCGCTCCGGGGGCACCGTGTCTTTTGGCGTCCGCCTCGTGGCATGCTCCTTAGAGGTCTTGGATTTGTTGAAGACAGGCCAAGGAATCCCCTAATAAACCCTGCACCCTAAAAACACCGACTATCGAGTTCTAAACCCTGAACCCTAAACACCAACTATCGGACCGTCGACTCAATCATCATACCTCGACTGCAGGGGCATGAATGCATGGAATAGGAGTTGCGGGGGATATTTTACCCCAAACCCAGTGTTCATGACTAGGTGGGGCTTTTAAAGCTTTTGAAAAATATTAGTAAATAAGATCCTCTTAAGCCCAATAAGGGAAAATATAAAATGTCCCAAAGCCCTACAAAGATGAGTAGGAAACCCACGGCTTCCATCGTACTCATCCCAGTTGTCGATTTCACCAGCCCCCAAAGTAAGCTACAAGTTATCCAAAATCCGTAAACCCTGGGTTTAGGGTTTAGCGTTTAGGGTTGAACCCACCCCAAAACTGTACCTAACATAGCTGCTTTATGCTAGAAACCCTACAATCAAATCCCCAAGGAACCAAAGTGCTAGGCACTGGCTCAGGGTTTGGGGTTAAGCGCTCAGGGTTCCGGGTACTCCCTGACAAACCTAAGTTCTAGAGCCGTAGTCGGCGACATTCGTAATCTGGTTGATCGCCTGGCCGTCACTGGGATGATCATGGGACTTCGTAATTACGGTTGTAAGCTTTTGATACCTTAATTGCGGCTACCTTACTTGTAACCCCAGATGCTGAGCCCGATGATCCTTCAAGTATTCCTCACCCCCCTATAGATCCCCTACAAATCCCGTTAAGGAACCCTGTAAGGGACTACTGACTACTCATAACCCTACTTACTACGTTAAGTCCCATGATCCCTTTGAGTGCTTGGAAGATCACGGTGCCAGATCGTACTCTGGAGATAGAGAACTGCAAGACTTCAAGCAGAGTACACTTCTGTGCTGGGTTCGGTTGAGGAGGTCGCACATGCTCATGATTGGTAGGGCTTTGAATTTCCATCCGTGCCATCATCACTCCCCTCATCACCAGCATCAGCAACAACATCACAAACGACAAGAACAACAACAACAACAACAGAACAAGCGGCAACCGCAACCGCATCTTCCTGTTCAAAACTACACGCCTTTTGGGAATGCCTTGTGGGAACTAGCGGCATCTCCGGTGAGGGTTCGATCTCCTTTCAGCCTGGTGGTGTTCGGTTGAGGGTTTCGTGGTTTAGGGTTTAGGGTTTCGTGGTTTAGGAATTGGGGCTTGGGGGGTTTAAGGCTTCCTTTGAGAGTTCCTTTAAAGCCTGCCATTGGGGTTCCTTCGGGGATATAGGGCCAATATAGGGTTAAGGGCCTTTAGGTGTAGGGTGTTAAGCTTGGGGCGCAGGGCTGAATGAGCACGATTCACAACTCTGGTGGGCTGGCACCTAGACAGGACTAACGTGCAGGTACTGTTGATGGTCACAATCCTGCATTACTTGAAGTACCCTAAACTACGGGAATCATGGTATATTCCTTATTACGGGTAGTGCAGGATTTTGACCATCAACCGCATGACCGGCGCTCTTTACAACCAGTGGTCAGAGCACGGGATCCCCGCGGCACAGCAAGATTGAGGATCCCGGCTTCGGAACTAAGTTTCAACATGTGGGTGGTTGTCAAAATTAGGGTCCCTTTTTTGGTGTCCTTATTATAATACGGCACCCAATATTGGGGTACCCAAAAAGGGGCCATAATTTTTGCCCAGAAGGGAGTTTCCGAAAATTAGGGGGTTACCTTGTTTTGGGGGGTCCTTATAATAGGGATCCTACTATTTAGGGTACTATATTTGGGTCCCTATTTTCGGAAACTCCCATGCAGGGTTGAAAGGCACTACAGGAAAAACAAATCCCTGAACCCTGAAGTAACCAACAGCAGGACAGCTCCGACAGGAATCTAGCACGAAGAGCCATTCCAGAATTCCTTCTAGAATCCTACGTCGGGCTGAGTATGGTGCATAATGAATTGCAACCCGTATCGCAGCCATGAAGGGACAATATTTCGGGGCCTTTATAACCGCAAATCCCTAAAAAGGGGCCTTGATGATTAGAAGCGTGTTGTGGAGGTATAGTAAGAATAAACTAACGAATCCGAGAAAATAGTATGGTCTTACTGATTTATGTAGGCATCAATGTTATATCCACACAACTCTCTTTGAAGACTCCCCCGGCTCAACTGAACTACAAGGCACCACGGGCCTCAATTATGTAGAAGATGCAAAAACGACTCCGGTTTAGGGTTTGGGGTTGGGGGTTTACCAGAGGCCATTTACGGCCTAGGCATAAACGAGATCGGTGCATCGACCCTTCCGGGGAGGGTTTACATAATATGTTTGTCAACCATCTCAGGGTTGTAAGGGTTTGGTGTATTGGGGCGTGCAAGGGCTTCCGTGCTGTAAGGGTGTAGGCATGCTCCTCTTCCACTGATATGCGCCACACCTGCCTTGAATGCTCAATTCGGGAGTTTCCAAGACTCAGTGAATTAATTTAAACCCCCGACCTATAAACGTCCTTTCTTTAAGGGCCTTAATATAGGATCCTCTATATTCCCTCGAAAGGACAAGTTTTTGCTTTTTTTCCAAGGGTCTACATTGCCCCAAGGGTCCAAGTACCCAATAATCATATACTCTCCAAAATCCTAACCTACATAACTACTATCCTAAAACCGAGTACCTGATTAATGGGTCCTTTGGACCCTTGGGGTTGCCCCTAACTGTCCGAAACTCCCAGGAGCGCAACCTCCGACGCAACGCGAGCCTCAGGAGGATGTGACCTACTGCTGATGGACAAAATCCTGCACTACCCATTATAAGGAATATACCATAATTCCCATAGTTTAGGGTACTTAAAGTAATGCAGGATTTTGACCATCAACAGTAACAGGCTTGTCCTGGTCAAAAATCGAGATGTGACCTAACAGGCTTGTCATTTGTCCTTTTCAAAAATGGGAGTTTCCGAAAATAGGGGACTCTAATATAGTACCCTAAATAGTAGGATCCTTATTATAAGGATCCCCCAAAAAAGGTACCCCTAATTTTCGGACACTCCCAAATAGAGACAGGTTCGGGCGGTCACAGAGCAGGCACATAAGTTCTACTTGGAGGTTCAAAAGTGGTTTGAACTACCAAATCAGACCACAACCTAGACCCCAAACCATAAGCCGGTTCTGGTGGCTAAGCGGGACTTCCCTGAGGCTCTCGTACCTCTTTGCCTTGCTTCGAGAGCTGCTCTTGATCCTCCAAGTAGAGTTGTGTCCCGCGGGCTTCTTCGGGTTGAGGGTTTAGGGTTTGAAGGGTAGTGCTTATAGGGTTTAGGATTCAATTTTGGGGGTTCAGGATTCAACTTCTAGGGTTTAGGGCTTACAGGGCTATAGGGATTATAGCTTTATAGGGTTCAGGGTTTAGGGTCTAGGGGGTAGTGTTTACTGGATGTTCCGACATCCGCCAGCTTTGCTGGCTTCCACATCGATGCACATGGGAATTCATGGCGGAGCAAGGATCTAGGGCTTAGGGTTTAGGGTTTAGGATAGGGTTTGGGTTTAGGGTGTGCCGTGCCGGCAGCGGCTGCCAACGGCCACTTACGCCCTCTCCACTAAATCTTAGCAGAGAGGACAATGCCTGAGACACCAGTCCATCGGGTGTTCTTGTCAGCAAGCCCAGACCCTCTCCGAAAACTAGCGTCTTGCCGAGGTTTACATACAGTTTAAGCCAGAGTTGCATTGGGCTTTGGAAAAGTTGTTGAGCTTTCATGAGTATTCTATAGAGTTTCATAGATTTTATGGAACTTCCTAGGGCTCAGGCGGTTAAGGTTTGAGGTTCACGGTGCAGGTTTACAGGGCAGCCTAGTCTTCTCTCTCTTCAACAAATAGGCCCATATTAAAGCTCATACTTTTCACGTAGGCCAAATTTAGCAGCCCAATAAGCTTTCTGTTGCAGTCAGACTAGGCTTTAGAGCCTAGGGCTCAGGCACAGCTTAAAGAAACTTTACAAGTATAGCCGTCCTAGATATAGCCCTACTTCCTACGTCCCGTTTCAGCCTCCAAACGCCGGTGCCCGCTGTGGTATACTCCAGTTTTAAGAAGGGAGGCACCCCAAAAAATCGAAAAGAGATGGCCTACTGGAGGCTTAAAGCTTCAAAACCTGCATGAAGCCCGAAGCCCCAACCCCGAACTCGTAAACCTTAGACCCCACCTGTAGGGGCCGAGCACACAACGAGTATGGGGTCGTGGATCTCCACTCTGACTTGTTCCCTAAGGCAGTAGATCCCCTATTTTGGGGCCCTATACTACTAAGGGTACTTTATAGGAACCCCCATTAAGGGATCTCCTTTTTGGGGGGGTCTGGGAAACTGTACCCTAAGGCTCCTAGCAGGGTCTTGGGCCTTCTGAGGAGGTTTTCTGCTTTGGGGGCTAGGGTTTTGGGACCTCCCCAGAGAGCCCAATACCCCTGAATTAAGGAATATAGCTTAAATCATAATAGGGAGCCCTCTGTAATTTAAGCCATGTTCCTTAGTTAAGGGGTATTGGGCTCTCTGCGTCACTCCAAGGGTCCAGGGAGCCGTAAGGTTATATTAAAACCCTATATGGGCACTTAAACGCTCAAGGCCAAAACGTAAAACCTAAAGCCCTAAGGCTCCAGTACTTAGGCCTTAAAGCGGTCCTTGTATAGGGACTTTAAGGCCTAAGTACCTACTATATGGGTACATGGAGCCTGTGGGAAGATACTTCGGCTCCTAAACCCATACACCCCAATGCTAATACCCCTTAACTAAGGAATATGCATTGAGTCCTAACAGCATGTAAGCTCACTGTAACTTAAGGCGACGCAACCCAATTGAGACCCTACAAACCCTTCAAGGGGAACCCTTGTTAAAGCTCTCTAAAGCCCTTAAAGCATATTCCTTAACTAATCAAGGGGTATTGGGCTCTGTGGCAAAGATCCCAGGGACAATTGAATTAAAAAAGGGCGCCGATTCTCGCATTTGCCACAAGAGCTTTTCCTCGGCGATGGATGTGGGAGTTCGGTTAAGGGCTTAGCGTTAGGGTTTCGGGTTTAGTCTGCGGTTTGGCTTTCATGAAGAACCTCCTAACACAAGACAACCTGAAGCCCGAACCCTACACCCTGAACCCCTACGGTTGATGATATAAATCCTGCATGGCCCTAAGGACCATAAACTATGGGAATTGCAGCAAACCGTCAGTAAACCCCATAAAGTTGGAAACCGGATTAAGGCCAAATAGTGCTGGGATTCCCTATACATCACTCTTAAGGATTGAGGCTATTGGGTTTCCAACTTTTTGGCTTCCACTACATGGGAGTTTCCGAAAATTAGGGGTACCATATATTGGGGGTCCTTAAAATAAGGATCCTACTATTTAGGGTACTAGATCCCCTATTTTTGGAAACTCCCATATGGGAGTTTCCGAAAATAGGGGGACCCCAATCTAGCACCCTAAATAGTAGGATCCTTAATATAAGGACCCCCAAATATGGTACCCCTAATTTTCGGAAACTCCCATATGGTAAATTCCTTATTATGGGTAATGCAGGATTTCTACAATCATCCTTCGGTCCTTCAAACCCTAAACTCAGAACCTCAACCCTAAACCACAAAAAGCCTAAACCCTAAACCAAAAAAAAAAACTAAACCTTAAGCCATAAGAACCCTAACAACCTTAAGCCCTAAACCCTAAACCTTAAACCCTAAACCAAGACAACCTTAAGCCCTAAACCCCTCTTAAACCCTGGAACCCCTAGCACCCCAAAGCCCCAGACCGATAGAAAACCTGGAAACCCTGAACGTAAACGGCAAACCCTAAACCCCAAACTCCAAACCCTAAACCCTACAGATCCCCTTATAGAACCCTTATGGATCCCTTTAAGGGAACCCGAAACACTCAACCCTAAACCCTATAAATCCCCTATGGAACCCAAGTCCCATGAGCCGATAAGAGGCCAACTGCTTTAGTCCTTTGGGTTTAGGGTTTTTTTAAGGGGTCTTTAGGGGTTCCTTAAAAAGGATCTATATGGGTTCCATCAGGGATGTATAGGGTTTAGGGTTTTGTGTTTCGGGTTCCTTTAACGGGATCCACAAGGGCTCTATACGGGGATCTGTAGGGTTTAGGGTTTGGGGTTTGGGGTTTAGGGTTTGCCGTTTACGTTGGGGGGGTTCCTGTAAACGACCCATAACGGTTCTATAAGGGATCTATAGGAATTAGGGTTTGTGGTTTGTAGGGTTTAGGGTTTAGGGCTTGCCAGGACCCCCCAATGGCCCTTTAATGGAGCCCTTATGGTCCTTAATAGTGGGTATTTAGGGTATATTAGAGGGTAGTTGCGGGGTGGTCTAAGTGGGGTTTAAGGTTTAGGGTTTAGGGCTTTGGGTTTTTAAAGGTTGGGGGTTTAGGGTTTAGGGCCTGGGTGTTCTTTCTTGCCAGGGTTTACTTAAAGGGTCATGGAACTTAGTGTGTAAGGTTAGAAGTTCCTTGACTGGGGTTCCAAGTAATTGTAGAGTGAGGGCAGTATCCAGGGGTTTAAGGCTTCAGGATTTCTAGGTTTGGGTTTTAGGGCTTCCCCAGACCAAAAAGTAGATATAAAGTACCCTTAGTAGTATAGGGCCTCAAATTAGGGGATCTACTTTCCAGATCCTTCCGGGGGTCTGGGTCAGGGTTTAATGTTCCAGCTTTCTTTGAGCATTGCAGCTTCCCAGAGCAGGGCGGAGGGTTTCAATTTAGGGTTTAGGGTTTAAGGTAGGAGTTTTGGAGGCTAGGTCTTGGGCTGTACGAAGAGCTTAATACTCTGCGAGAGGCCCAGTCAGCTGTATCGGTTTGGGGTTTGAGTTAGTTGTCATACTCTAGTTCTTCAGGCCCAAGCCCGAAACTTAAAGCCCAAAGCCCAGAGCTCTACATTCTAAACCCTAAACCCCTAAACCATGAACCCCTAAGCCCGAAAGCCTAAATCCCTATACCTCGATTCCCCCCTTCTAAGCACCATGTAGATTTAGGGTGGACATCGAGCTGAGGATCCTCAGGGTTCCTGTTAAGGGCTCCGTTGTTCTTCAGGGTTTAGGCTTAGGAAGCCTTGCAACCCTACTTCAAGGATATTGGGACTTAGAAACTCGGGTTATAAGCGAGGTATAGTAACTATTCTTAGAATTGCTCATAGCCCCAAAGAAGGGGCTTACAACCTTACTAACCCTAAACCCTAAACCCTAAGGATCCTGGCAAGAAGTACCTTGTAAACCCCAAACCTTAGGTTAAAACCCTGAGCCCTAAACCTTAAACCCAAAACCCCAAAGTACTAAACCCTACAGATACGTTATAGAACCCTTATGGATCCCTTTAAAGGAACCCTAAACCCTAAACCAAAAAAAGCTCAGAAGCGCTGCACAACACCTGACCCATCCTTGGCACCTAACCCTGAACCCTCAACTCTAAACCCTAAACCCTAAAAACCCTAAAACCCCTAAAACCCCTAAAACCCCTAAAACCCTAAAGCCCTAAAACCTAAACCTGATGGACCCCTTATAGAACCCTTTTCTAGATTCCTTTAAAGGAGACCGACGAGCCCCTTCAAGCCGTGGCTCCGCTTCTTCGTGGGGAGTGGTGCTCGTCGCTTGAGAGGTCCAGGAATATCCGGAGATCGCCTTAACCCAGACCCCTTAAGGGAGGATCCAAAAAGTAGATCCCTTAATGGGGGTTCCTATAAAGTACCCTGAGTAGTATAGGGCCCCAAATTAGGGGATCTACTTTCTAGATCCTCCCAGGGGTCTGGGTTTGCACTCAGCAGCAAAAGAGGACAGTCAAAGGCTAAAGGTTTAGGGTTTAGGGGTTAGGGTTGAGAGTCCAAGGTTTACGTTTAGGGTTTAGGGTTTAGGTTTTGGGGTTTAGGGTTTAGGGTTCAGGGTATAGGGCTCAGCAGCAGAAAAGGACTTAGAAAGGCTAAAGGTTTAGGGAGGGCTTTGGGGGCTCCTTTAAAGGGGATTATAAGGGTTCTTGTCTAAAAGGCTCTGTATTAAAAGAAAGCTATAAGGGTTTAGGGCGTTCTACAGGGAGGGCCTTAATAACCTAACCCTAAACCCCTGAACCCTACCCTGAACCCGTGTGCCCTATTTTGAGAAACTTACACTGGCTCCTTCCCTTCCAGGTACGAATGGACATGCGCATATTGATACGTGTGTATATGTGTAAATATTATATATATATATATATATACTTTCGATTCTTTATCTATTCATGTATTTGTTTGTTTGTTTATCTATTTGTCTGTTTAGTTACCAGCAGATGCATATTGTATCTGCCAGCTAGGCATCATGCGGGCCAGAGCCGGCTAGCAGCTCTTGTGACTCTGCTGAGCCCTGAAGCCTCAAGCTTGACACAATCGAAATGACCCCCCGAAACCTTCTCAAGGAAACAAGTTGGGCACTGCAATGCCCTGATTCCCGAAAAAAGAGGTTCCACCCCGGTTCCGACGGCCTCATCGTCACGACGGAGGTCAGCTAAAGACAGGAGGTTCTCAAAATCTGAGAGGTGCAGATGCATGTATGCCTGGGCTCGAAAACGAGTCAACCCTGAACCCCATAAACCTGTTAAACCCCATAAGCCCTAAACCCTAAACCCTAAACCCCTAAACCCCTGAACCCTAAACCTTAAACCCTAAAACCCTAAACCATATAAACCTTTTAAACCCCATAAGCCCTAAACCCTATATAGACCTCGATAGTTGAGAGCTTGCTGAACATTGACATGGCCAAAACTCTGCCTACCCCGCCCATAGCCCCAAAACCCTCCTAGAACCCATAGTAGGGCCCGGGTTTAGGGTTTAGGGCTTTGGGTTTAGGGACTACTTCTCCCTTAGTAGCAGCTTTCTGGAACCTTGAATGGAGCCTGTGGGGTTGAGGAAGTTGGGCTTCTGGGGTTTATCTAAGGTCCAAAGGGATCTATAGGGTTCCTTAACAGGGATTTATAGGGTTCCTTAACAGGGGTCTACAGGGCTTCGGTGGTTTAGGGTTTAGGGTTTAGGGCGCAGGTTTAGCATCCAGGGTTTCTTGGTTTACGGCTCAGGGGGGGCTATCGAGTTGAGGATGCTTACGGTTGCATCCACCAGGGAATACTTGGAGGATCATGGCACTTAGTAAGTAAGGTTACAAGTACCATAATTGGGGTTATAAGTAGATATAACTACAGTTACCTTAGTTCTAACCCTAGTTACTAAGTCCCATGATCCTTTAAGTACACCCTACACCTGGGTCCTTGATGAGTTTGAATAAACCACGGTGGTTTTTGTTATAGGGGTTCTTGGAACCCTAAACTTCATAAACCCTCAACCCTAGCCCAAACCCTAAACCGTATGGGAACTCTAAAAACTTGAACCCTTTTGCAGACCAAAACCAATGTGGATGCCCACAGTTCTACAATCCTTCGAATACCGTCAAACCTTAAGCACCCGCAGAACCACAAGAACACTGTAAATTTCAACAGCCCCTTGGAGTGTTATCCTAAGCCCGAAATCCTAACTAATTCCAAAGAACCCTGAAAAAAAAAAAAAAACTTCTTTACGGCGGACGCCGGCTGCGATTCGGAGACATGTACATCCTTAGGCTGCACTCATGCGATCGTGGTCCGCTGCCATGGACTGCACCGCTGCATGAAGTGCTCCCAATCGACGAGGTCTGCGAACTTCGGACGATTCCGCCAGAATGCGCCGGATCGCGCGAAAGAAATTCGATCGCTGGCGTTGCAGCATCGACGGAGATCTTGGGGCGGCATCCCCGTCAGCTCGATCAGCTCTCGCGGAACCGGAGTGGCCAGGTACCAGCTGAGGCTCACCGCCGCACGATGGAACAACTCGGCGCAGGCCCCTTGCTCTTAACCCTAAACCCTATAAAACCCTCCATCCTCAACCCGACCTCGCGGCACCCTGTCCTCGTCGCACCTGCTTCCTGTCGGATGTACAAAGCTCCAAGGTACATGGCCGTTACAATGCCCTGCAATAGTTAGGGCTTTTTGGAAACGCAGTAGTTAGGGTTGAGGGTTCTGGATTTTGAACCATGCAGAAAACAAACTCGGCATCCCTGCAGGTTGAACCCGTCGACCAGTGCTTAGGCTCCTATTGCTAGGTGTCGATCTCAACAGTCCTCAATATTATTTGTAAGTAGGGCTCTACATCAACACAATTACGGAGATGAAAGTTATCCGAAATCGATACGGAGTTGAAAGTGGGTTTAGAGCTGAGCAGGAGAGGTGTCTTGACGGGGAGTCGCCCCCCAACTACCCTCTAATCTCAACCTCGAGCTTCAGGGTTTCGGGTTCAAGGTCTATCATAGGGAGCCTTAGGGGGGTAGGGGGAGGGGGGGTAGGGGGCCTTAATGCCCATAATAAGGCCTAATAAGGGTTATTTAAGGAAGTATAGTCCCCTACCCCCCCTCCCCCTTACCCCCCTAAGGGTCCCTATGAGTCTAGGGACCCCGAATGCTCAGCCCAACCTCCAATCCCGAGGACTGCGTTGCCAAGCGGCAAGGTTCTCGTCTTCGGACCGCACCGGGGTTAAGCTGACACTCCTTCGGCGGGCACATACTGTAGGACCCTTAATAGTTAGAATAGGGCTTGGGGGTTCCTTATCATAACTATAGTATAACATCCCCCAACACCCTGTTCTAATCATTAAGGCCCCTGCAATGGTATGCTGGGTTCTTGCTAAGGAACTTAATTTAAGCTACCATAGTAGGGATCTGCAATACATAATGAGGTTGGCACAGGGTCAACCCTGACAGATCCCTTTAAGGAGCCCTACTTGCGCGGCCCGTGATCCTTGAAGTATGCCCTAAAACCCTTAAGGGAACTCTGCTATAGAACCCTATTATAGAACCATATTTAACCCAGTCGCATGATCCTTTAACCATTCCAGGCCTTTAGGGTTTAGGATTTGGGGTTCCAGGCCTTTAGGGTTTTGAATTTAGGATTCCAGGCCTTTAGGGTTTAGGATTTCGGGTTTAGGATTTAGGGTTCCAGGCCTTTAGGGTTTACGATTTAGGGTTCCAGACCTCTAGGGTTTGCGATTTACGGTTCCAGACCTCTAGGGTTTGGATTCGGGGTTTAGGATTTAGGAGCCAGGGTTTAGGATTTAGTGAGAGGCGATGCCCCCCAGACCAGGCCACAAAATCTTAATGAAAACCCTAAACCCGACAAAGGTCATAGACTGGGTGGGCGGGTTGGGAGGGAACGTGAACCTAAGCGCACACCACGCAACACGTCCCGCGTGGTGGTGTGCGCGGAGCTGCTAACACACCCCGAAACCCTAAACCCCTAAACCCCAAACCCTAAACCCGATACCCTAAACCCCTATTAAAAGCCCTAAACCCCTAAACCCTAAACCGCAAACCCCTAAACCCTAAACCCTAAAACCTAAACCCGAAACTCTACCATCTGATCCCTAAACCCCTAAGTTAACTACATACAGACCCCAATTCAGCCCCGGCCTGGCATAGAGATGTCGAAGGCCCTCCTCCACCTGAGCTCCAGAAGCGTGGGGTTCGGGTTCGGGTTCGGGTGGTTCGGTTCGGGTTCGGGGCTGTCGTTTTTTCTTGCGGGGG
>BGNK01001654.1:46079-62806 GCA_003297005.1 Symbiodinium sp. clade A Y106 | reverse complement strand
GTTCGGGTTCGGGTTCGGGTTCGGTTTCGGGTTCGTGCTCGGCGGGTTGTTGCAAGCAATTCTTTTTTTTTGGGGGCGGGTTTGGGTTCAGGTTCGGGTTCGGGTTACGGGCAGGGTTTCGGCAATTCGGGTTCCGGTTCGGGTTTGGAGAGGTGTGGGAGGGGGGGGGGTTATCCAACCCGGGCCGCGAAGTCTATAAACTCTGAGTTGCACGTTTCTCGCACTGCGGTGCAGCTCATGTGGGAGTTTCCGAAAATCCATATAGGGCTGCTGTGAGCGACGTCTTGCCTTCTGCACCCAAATCCTAGTTCTCGAATGCACGACTGGGGCCTTAACTACGTTTGCAATGGGCGCGCCTTTTTGTAGTTAAATATACTACAAAGGGCCTCAAAACCCTGTTCTAATTAGTAAGGCCTATATGAGGTCTACTCGGGGTCCTGCAGCCACTGTGCCTACGACGCACGCCAGCATTAGCACCAGAACCTTTCTGCGACACATTATAACTCTAGTCCTGCCGCTAGACGTTTCTGGCATGGGTACGTAAACCGGAGCAGCAGAGTCCAGGCAACCACTGCAGTGCAGCTGTAGAAGCGGCGAACGGTACTTCCCAAGACGATGCAGTTTGGCTGATGTGGAACCCTAAACCCCGAACCTCAAACAAGAGCCTTAGATCATAGTAGCATCCCAGATATTATTTACGGTATATTGCGTAGTTAGGGATATTGGAGTCTCTGGGCTGGTCATTTCCTTGGACTTTCTGTGTTTGGAGCTGTGGTTGGGTGATTTGGGGTCGGCTATGCATTGTGGTTCCTTCAAGCCTCCGAGCTAAAGCCTAACCCCGGACCTGAAGCTATAAACCTAAACCAGGTGTCGATTTGGGATGAAATTTTTAATTTACCTTATTGGTTCATGTAGAGGCCTAGCTGTACATGAAATCGACATCCAGTACACCCTACCCCGAAACCTCGAGAAGCAACCGAACCAAAGACCTCCTGCAGGGTTGAGTCTTCACTCAAAGGATCATCGGACTTAGTACTTGGGGGCATAAGTAAGGAAGCTATAGTTAGAATGACTAATAGTCCCAATGAAGGTAGTCATAACGCTAGGTACTAAGTCTCATGACCAAGTAGTGGTGCCTGAAACACGCCGTGGACCCCGCAGTGCTTTCCTACCCCACGAAGCCCTGCAGCTGTCTACTACAGACAAAAGCCCCGAAGCCTTCACGAAAGCCATGCGGCAAAATCCACACGAGGCCCCGAAATCCTCCGGAAGCCTGAGACCCTGAAAGTGCGAAGCTTCTGAGCCCCAAGTAGACCCCAGCACCTCAAGAATCGAATTTTTAAAACCCGAAAGCCCCGAACGGCCGCTCGACGAATCAAGGGACCTGGAGTGAGAGTTCTCTTGAGGCTTCCGATATNTTTTTAAAACCCGAAAGCCCCGAACGGCCGCTCGACGAATCAAGGGACCTGGAGTGAGAGTTCTCTTGAGGCTTCCGATATACAGCAGGGGTTGTTTACCAGGTGCAGGATGAGGCTTGCGGCAAGGGTCTAAGGATAAAGCTAAGGTTACTATGTCGGTCCAGCAGTTGCAAGTACTACCTTTTAGCCTTCGGATTTTGACGTCTCCAGACTTGGAGCATCATGGGACTTAGTACTTCGGGTGAGAAGTACCTCAGTTGAGGTTATATGTACTTCTGACTCGAGAGACCTTGCTTATAACCCCACTTACTAAGCCCCATGATCCTTGAAGCATGGAAAAGGCCAGCGGCCTGATTCGTTCAGGGGGTTACTGGGCCTGGGCAGCCAGACACAATAAGCTGGAGATGTCTTGCCGGCAACCTACGGAGTTTAAGGCAGAGGCAGGGTTCTTGAGGGGCACAGGTAGAGGCCCCACACCCCAGACCCCAAACCCGAAAGTGTGGTCGCAGGACTCGCTACTGGAGAAGCTCCACGATATCAGCATGCAGCCCATCTGGAGCTAGAGAGTCGCAGAGGGTCCAAAATCTAGCCTAAGGAATATACCAGTTAGCTTTGCGAGCTCTTGAGGAATATGAGGTCCTAGATGCTCCTAAGCTCCCCCACATCACGTAGCTGTCTAAGCCTAAACCCTATAGTGGCCCCAAAGCGTGTCATGTAATGTACTGTAATGTAATGTAATCTAGGAAGTCATGCGGCCTGATTTGAGGCGTTTCGCTGAGAAACAGTGAACCTCGAAACCCCAAACCGTAAAGCGGCGAGCCCCAGAACTTTGCAGCATGGGCTAGAGATGCTTATAGTGCCGGGAGACGTTCCATAATCATTGCTTGGGCGCAAGCGCAAGAAGGACACTGAAGCAGCCGCGCAGGTCGCAAGGACGACGGAGCAAGACCTCGGACAGCGGACCGGAAAGAGTGGAAGAATGGAGTCGCGCCTTGGGCGGACTCCGTTCCGCACGGCCAATAGGAGCGGCAGCTATCGACTGGGTTGGAAAGATGTCGAGCTGTGCTGCTAGTCCTGGAACCGTGAAATGTAGACCCTGTCGATCCGTACCCTTCCCTGGCCACATTCCATTGACCTCCAAGCTTGCCTTGCAAGCAGTCGAAGTTCATGCGGCAAGGTCCTGCATTATGCCCTCTAGACTCTGAACTCCGGGAACTGTCCTAGATTTCCGGGCCTTTTAACTTTTGTTGGCCTTCACATCCTGCCATAACAACGCTGTCGGCGTTTATGTGGCCAGGCAACTGAACAACTGGGTTGTTACGTGTGTCTGCGTGTGTATGTATGTGTATATATATATATGTACGGGTAGCAGCATGTTCTTGAGAAGTTTATCTGCGCGGATATCTATGTATATGTATATGTACATGTATACCCACATACAGACGCCCCCTAGCTTTCAATGGGGTTCTGGTAAGTGCAAATAGCAGCATTCGCACTCGCCTCATTCACGGATCAATGTCTGGGAAGTCCCTACCGTAACGAGGTGCCAGTACGAGCAGTAAGCACCCTGGTGCAGATGGAGTTTCAACCATAAGCTCCACCCCCGTAGCCCCCGAAGCATCCGAGCGGATACTCGGCGTAATGTTTTGGCTGCAGCCTTGTCTCCAATGCCTTCTCTCCCGCGTGGCCGCAGCCGCTGATCCCCGGGCCGCGGCTGCAGAGCCGAGGAAAGAGACCTGTAGAGCTTGCAGTAGCTTTTGGGGCGAAGAGTAGCTTTGCAGACATTGCCGAGACCTGAGAACTGCTGTGTTTTGCGTTAGCAGAGTCTGTCGCGCGCAGACACATATGGCAGTCCACAGACGAGGCAGGCTCTATATGTCCTACCCTCAGCATGGTCTGACATCGAATTAGAGGTCGAACATTGCGACGGGCATCGCCGGGCAGCCTGACGTGGCCGCCTCTAGGTCAGGCAGGCGGCTTCCAAAACGGCGCTCGCTCGCCGTAGCAAGTGCCGCACGAATGCAAGCCACTCTGCGGGACCTGGTCCGCTGTCATGACCCTGTGTGCCTTGCACTGGAAGCTCCAGCCGCAGTGAGCATAGACGTCACTGGTCGCACACAGGGCATGCACAGTGTTGGAAGAAGTGTTCACGACCACGCGGTCACGCGGGCCAGCAAGAGCCAACACCAAGGGAGGGACGCTGGAGCTCGGTGGCAGGCCGGGGCCGCCGGAGACCGCTGAGTCCAGATGTGGCGCGTCCTCAGTCTTTGTGCAAGCGGGAGCCTGCACTCCTTTACGGCGCCTGCGCGGGGGGGGCATGGCACACTCGCCTCCCTGATCGTCCGCCAGAAGCACAGGACTGGCGACAGACACCGATGACTTTTGTGCTATGCAATAACGACGCCAGGCCGGACCACACTCTTGTCTGAGATTGTGCGCGCGAGCAAACAAGAGCAGGAAAAGCTCTTGGTGGACAGGTGCCGAAAATGTGAGAATATTTTGCCATTTCTCGGCAACATGAAAGATTTGTTCTGCGGCCTCAGTGTCGACTCCGTGCAAGCGTGGGTGCTCTGCTGGATCCACTCCCGGTACATGCCAGCTCACATGCGGCTGTCGGCATGCAGTGTGATAGCGGAGATGTAAGCGGTCTATGACCCAGTGCAAAGCATGGAGTTTTGCCCAAGACTGAGCGGGCTGCGTCCCAGAACGGAGCGACGACAGACGTTTCCGCAAGCTGCGAGCCGCCCCGCAAGCATTGTCGTAGATAATGTGCGACAAGTCCGGGATCATGCGCAAGAGCTGGTGCACGAGCAGGAAGATCTGTGCAAGGGACTCACTGGAGAACATAGGTCGAATGGAAATGATATGCAAGCACGGCGACACGGCAACGAGGATGCCGTGCGACTTCCGGCCCACGGTGGTCTCGGGGACGCCCTTGCGGTCATCTTTGTTGCCTGACAGCAGAAAGTGAGGAAGGGACAAAAGATAGTACCCGGGACACTGTGCATGTGTCTACTTCCCCCAGTCGTGACTGGAAGAAGCGTTGAATGTCGAAGCGTGGACAAATAGGCAGCCGAGCGCGTCGGTCCATGTACCGGGTCAGACATAGTTGAGGTAATACAGAATATCTATGTACCCGTAGAAAAGAAGAAAGGGAGCACCCTCTTAGAAGACCCCTGCCGCGGTTTTGCCAGAAGTATGTAAGAAGGCACTGTCTTTAGTGGACTCAGGGCTTGGATAAGTCACGCAGCAGTGTTGGGGGAAGTGACTCCCACGAGCAAGCAGACAACTGAGAGCGGGACAGGAATCGGCTTCCTCCACAAGGTCTGCGCGAGCTCGTTTGCGAAGCAAACTCATTTCATAGGCGCGGACGTGCGAAACAGGCACTTGTTCCGCACGCCGCCAATCGCCGTCCACTAGGTACTCGATGCGCCCCCCGGAAGACTGCAACACTTCCCGGTGGGACTTCACGGATGTTTCCTCACTAGCAATGCCGCATTGGGCCTGGTGCTCCCGGCAAAAGCGCGCCCCTGGCTGCGGCCGACAAGTGCAGCCACGAAAGAATCCGTGCTGTAAGTCAGCATCCCACTGAAAGCCGGAGGCGCGCTCGCTGCATACTGCAGTTTGTATGCTCCACTTGCCGTCCAGAACACAGCAGCGCACAGTTTTAAACAAATGACAATCGTGCGATGCTGTGAGAGTGTGGAAAGCTGTCCGCAGCAGACCCAGGAGCGCCTCGAAGTCTTCGGCCACATGATGTGGCCATAGGTACCATTGAAAGTCCTCCACTGACATTTTGCTGGCCAGGAGCAATTCCATGGAGCCATACGCCATGAGTGCCACGCTAAGCTTCTTGACAAAGTGTTCTCTGCCGGCGTACATAGTTCCATCCATGGAAGCACCCCAGAGCATGTAGTAGACATCGAAGACTGCGGACAAGGTCATGCCGCCACGAGACAGGCATCCCAAAAGGAAACGCAGCAAGTGAACTTCCCAGCAAACTTGCGGTGTGGCATAGAACCAGCGTGCATCTGGTCGCGCGGCACCCAATAGATAAGGACGGTGGAACCCATGTGGAAAAGTGGTATCCTCCGGCACTGCTGGCCAGCGCCAAGTCCCACCTGACCCCATGCAGGACCACGGGAAACATGGACTCTCCGTCTAAGCACAAATGCAATCTGCACAGTCACGTCGTCAAGATAAAAACATCCAGACTGCAGGATGCTCCTTCCGAGAGAGGAGAGGCAACTAAGGCTCGGACCACATACAGAGGAGCACCGGAAGCATCGGAGGAAGAGCACCTTGCCAGGGACCATTCCACGTGCCAGTGTGAAGAAGCACGCAGCTTCCTCGCGCCAGCGGACCAAGCGGTGCCCGCAAGAGCGCCGAGACGGGGCAGCCAATGGCGCAAAGTCATGAACAAAGCGCGCCAGTGGATGCAGCGCCTCGCGCCGAAGCGATGGCACTAACAAGGACGTGTCTTGAACAGAGACCGTGATCAGATGGGGTGCACGAGCAAGAACTCGGGCCAGAACGTCGGACACCACCTGCCGCGTGGCGTATGGCGCCGCAGCCAGGCCAGCTCGCACAAGGAGAGCGAGAATGGTATCTGCGCGACCGGGAGCATCGGCTATGTGGAAGCCCACACAGAGCCAACCCAACGCAGCCAATGGCAGCGGCGCTAGCAACTGCTGTAGGTCAGACGTGCTAGGCACAGCGGACATGGCTATGATCTTGAGCCGGAGCTGTTCATCGCGCACGTCAAGCGGCAATCACCTCAGAAGCATGAGGTGAGCAGCAAGAAACTTTTGAAGCGACATTGATCTGCCTGTCCATCCGTGGCAGCGGCAGTCCGACATCCATTGTCCACCCCGACAGAGTCCAGGCCAGGCGCAGTATAGGTCGAGCATGCAAACATTAATTGGCAGTGGTTGGCATTAGCGGCCGGGCGGCGCTTCCAGCGCTCGCAGGCGGAATCGAATTTGTTGCGGGGAGTCCGTCGCACCCCAGTCATTGCAGGAAAGCCAGCAGCATCACTGGCCTAGCTGCCGAAGCCTTCGTCACGCTCCTCTCCATGCTCAAGTTCGACGTCAGTGCTCTCCTCGGACGGCGGCGCCTGTCCATTGTCCGCCTGGGCTGCACGGTCAGGGTTGGGGAGCGGGGGGCAGCCATGTTAACAGCGACAGTATCTCGAGACCGTCGCAAGGGACAGCAATGATAGTATGGTTCTGGATGAGTCTGGATAGCAGGCCCGCTATAGGTTAATCAGTCAGTGTGTGCGCAGAGCAACTTGCCCTCGCTCGCTTGTCTCATACAATGTCCTACAAGGCAGGCACACGACGAAGTGATTAGGACTGGACTTGGCGACTTCGGGCATTGCGTCAGTTCTGGGAACAGCTCGGCTAGCAGCTATGGCACACAACCGTTGTAAGTAGGAAGCCTGAAGCTTGAGGCACAGGAAATCGTATAGTAAGCATAAGCAAGGCAACCCTGTATGGCAGCCCAGTGGCCGCATCAGCCAGTGGAGGCGCCTGAGGTAGGTCAGCTTCGTCCGGCACCAGGCCGGCGCCGGGGAAGAGCTTTTGCACCAAGCCTGCGTACACTGCGGTGTCGGGCAAGGCCTCCCAGCGAACACGAGGTGCACGTGCCGGCTTCTGGGCATCCTGCGCACCCTGCGCGACCGAGTTCGTGTAGGACTGTAGGGAAGGCGTCGTGGCGGTATCGATGTCGAAGCGAGCCAAGAGTGGATGCATGTGGTCAGTCACAGGCCGTTTGACGAAGTACCAAATCGTCCGCCCTCCACCAGAGGAGTGCTCGCTACGCACACACTTCCCGAGATCAAAGCATTGCAGGATGAGGCAGGCTAGAAAGCCAGTGAAGTGAGCGACGTCCTTGTGAGTGAGTCTTGCGATCGACCGCTTCAGCGCATCCGACTTGCTCCACCAGTACCATGCACCGGTGTCCTGACCCATGGCACGCGTGAAACAAGGGTTATCCGCAACATGCGAAGGGGCAGTTAAGAGGACTGGGAAAGCGTAAGTAGAAGTGAGTGGGTTTTGCACACCGCGTGAGAGCGTGAAAAACTCCCAGCTGTCCGGCCTGCTGCAGGAAGAGCTGCGCGACCTTCTGTATCGACTCAACAGAGAGATGCTCCGGGAGATTGGACAGGAAGGATACAACCTGGTCTCTCAAGTCGGGCAGGTTCATCAGCTGCTCCATGAGCTTCAAGCTGTCCTTGCTTTCGACCATGTCCCGATGTAGCTGCGTGAAGCTGGGAGCAACCTGGCCTTCCACCGGGGGAGGATCGGCACCTTGCGTGGGTGCTGCGGGATCCGGCACCCGTGGGAGGCAGTGGTTTTTGCGAGCGAAATCCAAGACCTTCCACACCAGCTCCGCATGGTGACAGAAGGCGTATGCGCTTTTGACCACCTGAAGGGGAATGGCCGGAGTGGCAGCAAAGTCCACGCCCCAGTTGCCGGTGATGTCAGTCTGATCGCCCCGCAGACGCCAAGCACGGCAGAGCGCATTGAGAATGTGCAGAGAAACAACCAGCCTATCAAACTTGGTGCGCAATTTGCCGTGGTACTTGGCTTCATCTTGGCGACCATACTCAAGGAAGGCTTCCCTCTGACACTCCATGTGCTGGTTGAACTGGCGATCGGCCAACTCGCAAGCACCGTCGGCTTCGGAGGGTTTGAAGACCATGCCCTGGCGCTTCACGGACCAGCGGAGAGCAGGGAAGCACAAGCCGGCTAGAAAGTCTTCCGGTTTCCTAGAAGGCACTGGGAGCTGGTTGCAGGCAGCCCTGATGTCCGAAATACTCAACCAGAGGGGATGGCCGAAGACCGCCGTGACCCTCTGACGCAGACCAAAGGTGTCGCGCTGGGTGGCACGGAAGACTTCAGGCACGTGCCCCCCGCACAGCACGCCAAACCAAGGGTTGACCACCTCAAAGGCGCGACTCTTGTCCATCACCGGTCGCAGCCACGTCGCCCCATCCCAGAGCTTGGCTGGCGCCGCCCTATCGATGGAGGCCTCGGCGGTGAACCATGCGAGGAGCTGGTCGACTTCGGGCTCCACGCAAAGGGCCGCACTCCGGTTTTGTGCCAGGCTCATCTGAAGGCCGGTTGCGGCCAGTGAGCCGCCGCCCGCGAGTAGTTGGCGTCGCGGCGGGGCTGGAGGCTCCTCGGCATTTTCCGGCAGTGCAGCCACCACCTCGTCGTGCTGCGCCAGCTCGTCCTTCCACTGCCGCGCGAACATCAATCGCAGGGCCTCGGAGACCACACGCGTCACACCGGAAGAGTTGGTGGATCCCGGCTGTAGCAGCAACACCCAGAGAGAGGAAGGAATACTCATACTGGGTGTAAGCTCAATGCGATCTTCTGGAACGAGGCCGCTGACAGTCGTGAGCAGGGCCAAGAAGGCCCACTCCCAACAGACGGCCAAAGTCTTGGAAAGCAGCTCAGCTGCCCACATGACATCAGGAATCGACTCCCGGAATGAAGCAGGATCCAGCCGCGGGCAAGCGCGGAAGGCCGCGGTCTGCGTGTCGTCATCCGGACACTCTTTCAATGCCCCAGGCACGCGTGCGGTAGGCATGGCTAGATCCGGGAGGTGCGAGGGGACGAAGGGCGGAAGCGGAGGAGCCTGTGACACTTCGGATCCAGAGCGTCTTCGTAGAGCTAGAGGCGTCTCCAGGGACATGGTTCTATGGACATATAAGAGGAAGCGAAAAGCCGCCTGCCTGCACGCGGCGGCGCGCGGGGATCTCTGCAGGGATTTCGCCATGCCTCGCAAGAGCGTTTTCGGCTCGCTAGTGTCTCCTCAGGAGCAACTTCTTCACAGTCATTGCTAGACAGGTGGTGTTTGCAATGAGTTCGGGGCGCTCGAGGTTGTGTCCCCGAGGGTTGATGTCAATAGAAACATGGGACGACTAGCAAAGCGTGGCGACGGCCAAAACAGCAAGGCTTCGGAACGCCCTAAGTTGCTCAAGACGGCCTAGAACTGTAGGACGAACACCAAAGCGTGGCGACAGCCCAACCACCAAGCCTTCAGAACGCCTGGTTGCTCAGCACGGCAGCCTAAAGTCACTCCGCGCCTGCCTTGACCCAAGGAAGTGTAGAAAGCCTCAACCTTGGAAGCTTCAGGCAGTCTCGGATGTTGAAATTGAAGGTTCACAGGCTAAGGACATTGGGGCAGGAGCAAGTGGAAGAGTGCAGGCGTAACTTAAAGCTGCAAACGCAATCCTAAAGTCTTATCGTAACGACCAGCATTCTCCTGCGCTTAGCCTTGTAAAGTTGGTCGTCCAAGGTCTGTGTTTAGTTCAGGATTGCGGGTACAAGGGCCCATGTCCAGGGTCCAGGGCCAGAAGTATCGATTGCGAAGGTTTCGGGGCTTGAGTGCAATTACACCAGATCCTACGCTTCTGGGCTTAGGGANATGCTGGAAGATACGCAAGCTTTCGGAGGATCTTTGTAACGAGTTGGCGTACATTCTGTCGTATCTGAAGGGTACTGCGGTCTTTGAATAAGATCCGCGCTTAATATCTTGAAACCCTACCGAAACCAAACTGCCCTACTGATTAGACCCCCTAAACAGGTGAGCACCAGTCAGCCCTCACCCCTAACCCCTGAAACCCTGTATGCACTAAAACAGAAGCCCTACATCACCAGTGGGCCCCACCAAAAGCCCAAACTCCTAGTCCTATAGAAGCCGGAACCCAAACGCCGTAACCCTAATAGTAAAGTAGACCCCGAAACCCTAGCCTCAAGCAGAAAGCCTGGATCGCTGAACCCCTGAACCCTGCCCAGCTGAGGGCATGGTATACATCTGGAAATGAAGTGACTCGATACGGAATCGAGTCCTTTTGCAACCCTAGGCCCTCTGTTGTACAAGTCTTTTACAGTAAAACCCTAAGGGTCTAAGTGCCAAATGACCATGTACTCTCCGAAATAGCAACCTACAGAAGTACTAACCTCAGCCCGAGTACCTATTTATTGGGTCCTTTGGACCGTCAGGGTGAGCGCTACTGCCCCCAAGTACAGAGACGAAGGACACATGCCAAGGAGTTCCTTAAGGTTTAGGGGCTTTAGGGTGTAGGGGTTTAGGGTCTAGGGCCCTGTCCTGTAGTTTGGGTTGCCTACCTAGCTTCCTTTGATTTTGGCTCCTGGCTGTAGACAGCCCTGCCTTGTGAAAGTCGTTTTGTGCACCCCATGCAGACCCGGAACTCGACCCTTGACAGGAGCCCTGCAAGGAAGCCTTCAAGAAGTCCTTATGGGGGATACGCAATCCAAACCATAGCATGGATTGCTCTCGGAGAGAGCCCGTCAAACCACCGAAGCGCGACTCCAACCCTTAGGCCCTAAACCCCTTATGGTACCCTTCAAGGGACCCTGCAAACCGCCAAAGCGCGAAGCTGTCTTCCTCCAACCATGCTTGTTCGTCTGCCACGCCAGCGGCACGGCGCACGCTTGCAGCGGTCTGGGACATTTATTGGGGTTTGGGGTTCAGGGTCCTCATCAAGTAAGTCCTATTAGTTTCAGGGTTTGGGTAAGTATCCCTTAAAGGAGTCTATAAGGGATCTTATAAGGGGACTATAATAGGGGTTTCTAGAATTTAGGGATTATAGGGTTTAGGGTTTAGGGGTTCAGGGTTTATAGAGTTTAGAGCTCAAAGGGGGTTAGGGTTCAGGGTTTAGGAGTTCAGGGTTTATAGAGTTTAGGGTTTGCAGGGTTTAGGGTTTAGGGTTCAGGGTTTAGGGTTTAGGGGTTCAGGGTTTACCAGGACGCTCCCCAAGGGCCCTTTAATAGAGCCCTTATGGCCCTTAATAGTCGGGGTTTGGGGTATATTCGAGGGTAGTCGGGGGTTCAGGGTTTAGGGGATCAAGGTTCAGGGGTTCAGGGCTTAGGGGGTTTAGGTTCCCCTCCCTGAGCAGTTGCAGTGTCGGCAGCTGAGGTTACTGTGAAACGCAGGGGCCTTCAACACCATAACAAGCTTGTAGGGCTTCTGTATACGAAAGCTGCATTAAGGTACCCGAAGCAATATTAGTAATGGTGCGAAATGCTTTTGCCGCTGCACTAGGGTTTCATCCTTGAGAGTCGAGAGCTAGAGAGTTCAGGACTTACAAGCCTACCCGCATCTCAATGAACATGTTNGGAATCAAGTTAGACCTTGGAGAGGCACATCCGAGAGTCGCTGCAGGCATCGCCTAGGGCAGCCCTGCCAAAACAAGCGGACTTAAGAGATTACTTAGTCTTAGACGTGGCACCCAGCTGCTCAAACGGCCCAGGACTGCCACGGCCAACCACCAGCTGCCCGCGAGGACCCGGGCGCATTGGCTCAGGTTTAAAGTTTAGGGTCAAAGGTTCAAGTTTTCGGGTTTGGAGTGCTGTGGCTAGCACCTGCCATGCTTCTGAAGCTTGCCCTCTCTTCGCTTCGTCCTCCTCGGGAGCCTGGTCGGAGGCCGGACTTAAGAGATTACTTAGTCTTAGACGTGGCACCCAGCTGCTCAAACGGCCCAGGGCTACCACGGCCAACCACCAGCTGCCCGCCAGGACCCGGGTGCATTGGCTCAGTTTAAGCAACAGCTCCTGTCAGTACTTGAAGTTGAGGGTCAAAGGTTCAAGTTTTCGGGTGTGGAGTGCTGTGGCTAGCACCTGACGTGCTTCTGAAGCTTGCCCTCTCTTCGCTTTGTCCTCCTCGGGAGCCTGGTCGCAGGCCGGACTTAAGAGATTACTTAGGCTTAGACGTGGCACCCAGCTGCTCAAGCGGCCCAGGGCTACCAGAGCCAACCACCAGCTGCCCATCAGGACCCGGGTGCATTGGCTCAGTCTTAATATAACACCTTCAACTACTCAGACATGGTACCCTGCTGCTCCGAGAGCCCAGGGCTACCACGGCCAACCACCAGCTGCCCGCCAGGACCCAAGTGCATCGGCTCTGTGGGTAAGGGAAGGGCTCGCGACCTCTGCTACGGAGGTTCTGACAAGCGCGCCGGAATTCGGAGCGGAACTCCCGTCGCCGTATGTTGCGGCAGGTTCAGGTGACGGTGGAGTCTCATGCCCATGCCCTTCTTCTTTGTCCGACAAGAGCTCCATGTCTTCTGGGTCTGCGCTGCCGAAGACTTCCTGCAGCTGGGACATGTAGGAGCTGTCGAACTGGGTGTTGTGCGTGTAAGGGTCCTCAAGCACGCCACTGCCAGAGTCCAAGCACCGTCATCGTCATCATCATTATCCTCATTATCATCATCATCATCATTATTCACTGCCTTTATACATATATGCTTTCTTTTTGATCTGCCGCCGGGTTGTCTCACCACCAACCCTCCCTGTAGACGACAGACCAAAAGAAAGAAGAGCATCGTCTTCATCATCATCGTCATCATCATCATCACCTTCATCATCAACACCATCATCATCATGGTCATCATCTTCATTAATGCAGGGCTCGGTTTAGTATCGGCAGTGTCTTTAATGCGTAATTTTCCGGGCTTATTCCGAATCCGGCATTTTTTTGGGGGTTCGCAATAATGTTTTTTTTTTGGGCCGGCTGATTTTTTGGGTTGGGTTTCGGCCCTGTCTGCTTATGGTCAATTTCAAGGGAGCAGGACCCCTCAGCCCTCAAGGGAAGCTTAATTTATCCCCCCCCAACCCTGACCTCGAAGACAAGCTCTTAAAGCTAAAGTCCCAGCCCCTAAACCCTGTAATCACTACCCTTATGGGAGCCCCACTATAAGCCTACCCACCCAGCCCCCCGAACCAAACCCGTAATTTGGCACCCATACAGAAGCCTAAGAGAAGCCCTTAATTAAAGCTAAAGCCCCAGCCCCTAAACCCTGCAATGAATTAATTAATTATTCATTACGACCCTCTAATTACTGAGGACAGGAAGTTTGAGGTTTCAGGACCCCCAAATCGCTTCTGAGTTGCTCAAAGCCACTTAAACCCCAAACCCCCCAAACCCCGAAGGACTCCCCAAATCCCTTCTAAGTTGCTCAAAGCCACCTCAAACCCTAAGGACCCCCAAATTCCTTCTAAGATGTTCAGAGCCACGGAAAACCCTAAGGACCCCCAAATCCCTTCTAAGTTGCTCAAAGGCACTTAAACCCAAACCCCCCAAACCCCTAAGGCGATATTACGATACTACTACTACTACTACTACTACTACTACTACTACTNCCCTAAGGACCCCCAAATCCCTTCTAAGTTGCTCAAAGGCACTTAAACCCAAACCCCCCAAACCCCTAAGGCGATATTACGATACTACTACTACTACTACTACTACTACTACTACTACTGCTACTACTACTATTACTACTACTACTACTGCTGCTACTACTACCACTACTACTAACTACTACTGCTGCTACTACTACTACTACTACTACTACTACTACTACTACTACTACTACTACTACTACTACTACTGCTACTACAAGAACAACAACTACTACTACTACTCCTCCGACACCTACTCCTGCTCCTACCATCACTCCTACTCCTAGTCCTAGTCCTAGTCCTAGTTTATAGTCCCACTCCTACTCCTCTCCTACTCCTACTCCTACTACTGCTGCTCGTGCTGTTTGCCGNCCTACTCCTGCTCCTACCATCACTCCTACTCCTAGTCCTAGTCCTAGTCCTAGTTTATAGTCCCACTCCTACTCCTCTCCTACTCCTACTCCTACTACTGCTGCTCGTGCTGTTTGCCGGCTGCCGCTTGCTACTCGCCGCCTACTAACTACTATCTGCTACTTCTACTGCTACTGCATCTGCTAATGGCTCTGCCACTGCCACCGCCTCTGCCACTGCTACTTCGAATCCAATGCAAAACGGCACAGAACCTGCGAGTCCTACTGCAATCATATTCGAGGGTACGGCCGGTCAAGGCGCGGATTGCTACCGCTCGCCGTATCCGCTCCGCGGCATTTTGACCAAAGTGCTACTGTGCTGCTACTGCAGGGACATTGCGACGTCTACTCGGCATACTTGATGCACCAGAAAACAGCCCAAGACCTGCGAATCCTGCTCAGAGCCATTGTCAGGGTGCGTTCCGCCGGACTATTGAATATAGACGGCGGACAGGCAGACCACACAAACGCTGAGACAAAAACCAACACACGCGCAGACATGCACACGCACGCAGACACACACACACACACACAGACACACACGGCCAGACCCGCACGCACCTGCACCCGCACCCGCACTCGCACCCGCACCGGCACCTGCACCCGCAGACGCACACACACACACACACACACACCCACCTCTAGGATAAAGGCTTCAAAGATCTAACGAGGGACAACCCTCCAGCATCACAAAGCAGGACTAAAACCTTCGAGTTCGTGAACTTTTTCTGACACGTCCACAGGGAGAAATATGTTCCCGGGTCAGCAGCCGCGCGCTGCGAGAATCCTGCCGTGGCGTCTCATCCACAAGGGTGCATAACTGATCCCCGAATAATAGCAATAGTAATAGTAAATAGTAAAGAGTAAATAGTAATAGTAATAGTAATAGTTGTAATGATGGNGAATCCTGCCGTGGCGTCTCATCCACAAGGGTGCATAACTGATCCCCGAATAATAGCAATAGTAATAGTAAATAGTAAAGAGTAAATAGTAATAGTAATAGTAATAGTTGTAATGATGGTAATGGTAATGGTAATAGTAGAAGCATTAGCAATCGCAATGGGAGCAGGAATAAGAATAGGAATAGTATAATAACTAGTAGTTAATCAAACTAATGCTAATAGTACATGTAATAATAATCGTGATAATGATAGCAATAATAATAATAATAATAGTGATAGTAGTAGTATTTTTTGGCTCCCGCTCATTATTATTATTATGAGTGTTATTATTATTATTACTATTCTTATTTTTGGTAGTAGTAGTGGTAGTAGTAGTAGTAGCAATAGCAGTAGCAGTAGCAGTAGCAGTACTAGTAGTACCAGTAGTGCTAGTAGTACTAGTAGTACTAGTAGTACTAGTAGTACTAGTAGTACTAGTAGTACTTGTAGTACTGGTAGTAGTAGTAGTAGTAGTAGTAGTATTGTAGTAGTAGANAGTACCAGTAGTGCTAGTAGTACTAGTAGTACTAGTAGTACTAGTAGTACTAGTAGTACTAGTAGTACTTGTAGTACTGGTAGTAGTAGTAGTAGTAGTAGTAGTATTGTAGTAGTAGAGTAGCAATCGTAGTCATGGTAGTAAAAGTATTAATAAAATAGTCCTCACAGTAGTAAAAATAGTAAACGTAGTAGCAGTAATAATAACAGTAATAGTCGTAATAATAGCATTGATAATAGAAGTCGGATTAGCAACAATATAGTAAGAGCAAAAGTAAAAAAAGTAAGAGTAATAGTACGAATAGTAGCAATAATAGTTGTAATAATAGTAATAGCAGTAATAATAGTAATAATAATAGTGTTAATAAGAATAGTAATAATAATGATAATAATAGTTATAATAACAATACTAAAGCAATAGTAATGGTAATGGTAATGGTANATAATAGTAATAGCAGTAATAATAGTAATAATAATAGTGTTAATAAGAATAGTAATAATAATGATAATAATAGTTATAATAACAATACTAAAGCAATAGTAATGGTAATGGTAATGGTAGTTGTACTAGTACCAGTAATCGCATTAGTAATAGTAGTCGTAATAGTAATAGTAATAGTAGTACCAGAAACATCCTGGATGGAAACAGGCCTGAAGCTCCAACAGTCTGTACGGTTTGTGAANGAATCCTGCCGTGGCGTCTCATCCACAAGGGTGCATAACTGATCCCCGAATAATAGCAATAGTAATAGTAAATAGTAAAGAGTAAATAGTAATAGTAATAGTAATAGTTGTAATGATGGGAATGGTAATGGTAATGGTAATGGTAATGGTAATGGTAATGGTAATAGTAGAAGCATTAGCAATCGCAATGGGAGCAGGAATAAGAATAGGACTAGTATAATAACTAGTAGTTAATCAAACTAATGCTAATAGTACATGTAATAATAATCGTGATAATGATAGCAATAATAATAATAGTGATAGTAGTAGTATTTTTTGGCTCCCGCTCATTATTATTATGAGTGTTATTATTATTATTATTACTATTCTTATTTTTGGTAGTAGTAGTGGTAGTAGTAGTAGTAGCAATAGCAGTAGCAGTAGCAGTAGCAGTAGCAGTACTAGCAGTACCAGTAGTGCTAGTAGTACTAGTAGTACTAGTAGTACTAGTAGTACTAGTAGTACTAGTAGTACTTGTAGTACTGGTAGTAGTAGTAGTAGTAGTAGTAGTATTGTAGTAGTAGA
>BGNK01001654.1:0-37337 GCA_003297005.1 Symbiodinium sp. clade A Y106 | reverse complement strand
GTTCCGGTTCAGGTTCGGGTTCGGGCGGGGCTCGTTATGTCAAGTTCATGGGGAGGGGGCTAATTCTTCAGGGTCAAGCCTGAGCCACTAAACCCTGCCTGCAACCCCGAGCAAACTTTCGGCGGCTCCACGACGGAGGTCATCTACCCGGCAGGGACCGGGGTGTCAAGTTGTGGGTATGCGCTTTTAGTGCATCTACTTTCTCTGCTCACTTGCAGCTTGAAACAACTCAAGCCTGAAGAATCTTGTCGTACCAGCTTGTGCCTTGATAACTTGAAGGATACCCAAAGGTCTTGGCTGCACGCGCTGAACTCAAAGAAAGCGGTTCACCAGTGGCGAAGCTAATCATTCTATAGCAGAAGTCGTGGCAGTTATTGAGAAGCAGGTGATATACTTCACCGTTGAGCGAATCGGCGAATTCCTTCAACTCATCTCTGGATTTGTTGACCTCAGGGTTGTCGTAGAGGCGCACCCAGCCAACGTAACCTGAATCTCCATACGTGGCATCGGAAGACACCTCCCATGTAGCATCTGCTGAGCTGCGGCTAATGCCAGAATCACTTGTGCCAGCCCCATGTACACCGATATCGTACACAAAGCCATCGATCATCACTGCCAGGTGATAAGTGGGTCCAATTGTAAAAGGAAAGCACCAAGAACGGACAAGCCATATGCCGCGAGTGTGGTCCAACGCAACTGATTGAACAAATTGAGCTATCTTGTATGGCCACATGCCCGGGATGATATTCTCAATAGCGAAGATCACCATGTCGGCAGGAACAGCTACCTCTAGGATTCACCACTGATCCGTGAGGCTGCTGGCAACAAGACTGCTACAATTGCAAACAACACATAGCAGCCTCGTATCTGGACTTTGAGTGAAGGTCGCCTCGATTAGCTGGCTCGCGAAAAGACAGTGCGCACGGCTGGCCAAAACCGGAACCCATGCGACAGAAGGTTCACCCGACAGAAGCTGCACTACACCAACAGACATGAGACTCAAGTCTACAACATCCAAACTTAACTCAGTATAAAAGCATCCACACATCGACATACACGTCAATGTATGTTGCGCACGTTGCATTTGTGTTTATGTAATTAAGTATGTATGCATACATGCATAAATGTTTGTATGTATAGATGTATGCATTTAGGCATGTACGCATGTATGCATGTATGCATGTACGATATGTGCCGTTGAGTGCAAGCAATCATGAAAACATGAACCTACCCAAGTCTTCCATCAAGCGTCATCGTGTCTCGCTGCTCGTCGTGCCGCCGAAGCCAGCAGGTCCCTGACTGATGATGATGATGATGATGACGATGATGATGATGGTCATAACAAAGAAAGCAGAATTACAGAAACAGTCTTATGACGATTGATCACTATGACGATCAGTGTTACTGATTCCGCTTCTGCTGCCGCTTCGTGCTTGCGTGTTTCGCTCCATTTCTTTCACTACCACTACTAATGGTTTTCACAAGTTATGCTGGTATGGCATCAGATGGGTTTTTCGTCGGCAGTCCAACCTTGAAACTTCAGCATCTCCAGCTACAGCTGCCACACGCTCGAGACTGGCTGGGTAGTGCTGTTTGGCACATACAGTGCGTTGTCAAAATCCGGGTCCTTTCTTGGCTCCTATGTGGTGCAGATCCAAAAACATGTTGGTCTAGGGAACTACCAACATCGTTTTTTGGCCGCCTCGCCATGGGTGCAGGCTGCTCACTGCATCAGCCGATTTTCATCCGGGCCCGGTTTCTCTCAAACCGTGTCTCCCCTTCAGGTACCTTGTGCAATAAGAAATGTCCAGATGGCAGTTCTCTGAGTCAGGGTCCCTTGTTGCATCGCCTGATGAGCACATCGCCGGTTTTGAAGACCCTTTTATTGATCCTCTTACAGAAGCTTCCAGGCAGAACAGTCTCGGCAGACAATCATACTGACATGCCAACAGACGACGTCAGAACAAACTGGAGAAGTGCTTGGGGATTCACCTGCTTGGGCTTTAGGGTTTAGACGTGGCATCTACTGTACTTCAAGAGGCAGTATCAGGAATAGAAGGACTCACTGTTGAGGCAGTCATATTCGCGTACAGACAAGCCCGGCAGTGGGAAACTTCGAGGATAGATGCACACTGCCATCGGGCAGCTAACTCCATCGAAAAGCGGGGAGGCGGACTTGGGTGTTTGTAGGCTGAAGGTTTGAGATCTAACTCTGAAGGCGCAGGGGCTAAGAATTTGCATTTGCGTCTCACACTTCGGGTTTAGAGTCTCGGAATCTTCCTCGTCTCGAGGTTCCAGGCTTTTGAGGTGTGGGGCTTCAGGGTTTTAGGGCTGGGTTTGGAGGCTTTGAGACTGCCTGCATGCGTCATGCTCGGAGAAGCAGCTTATTCAACGCTGTGCATCATCTCGGAAAAGCAAGGAACATAGTGCTTCGAAGCGAGTACGACACCGAGATCGAAATGCACTATACAAAGCATACATGCATACATATCTACATATCTCCATACCTGCATATCTACACTACATTACATTACCTTCAGTTTTATTGCATTACATACGGACATATGCATACATAAAAATCTGGCATTAACTCACTCATAGGGTCATTCATTCACTCGTTCCCAACCCTAAAGTCAACCCCCAAAGGCCCTGGTTGCCGACCTCCAGTTCGGGAGGTCCAAAAGGACCAGAAGCGACAGGCCTGGAAAGTAAAAGGCAAGGTTTGGGGCTGAGGCTGTAGAGTTTGGGGTTTAGGCTTTCACGGTTCACACTTTGGGATTTAAAGCGGGCATTGTCGGTATACGTTTAGCACTAAGGCCCTACACAAAACAGTTCCGTTTCAATGCTACACTAACTAGTCTTGAAAGAGACCCCAGCTAGTTCTCAGATCAGGGCTCCGGGCTTAGGGCGCTTCGGGTTACAGTTATTATATTATATTAAAGCATATAATATTATATACATATACATATATATATATAATAGACGCCCTACAGCATAGACAGCCCTTCTAAGAAACCTTAACGGAACCCTTGTAGGCACCCTTCTAGGAACCCATATAGAACCTCATCAATGGCTCTAGAAGACTTGGCTTTGGCGCTTGAGGGCACGAAAGGCTTCTTGAGGCTCTAGAAGTCCAAAGCGCCCGAAGAAGCAAGTTCACAGCCTCCTAAAAGCCAGATGCCCGAGAGTCAAAGCCTCTTCGAGAGGGATCTCAAAGGTAAACCAAAAAACCAAACATTGCAGGAACAATGTGATTGCGAAATCATAATTCATGTTTGTTCACGAAAGTAACAAATAAGATCAACAAGTGCAATCAGAGCTGCACACCACTTTGTAGTATTTGCACAGCAAAGCGCCACCGTCGACAGTAAGACTAATGTGAATGATAGCGCCCAATGTAGCAAATGTACAGTAGTTAACATGAACAATGGCCTTACCACTACTCAAGACAACAATGTAACCAGAAGAGAGAAGGAGACCCCGAAAAACGAGCCGAGACCCGCACTCGGATTGAGGCGCAGGTCCTTCCGAGCGCTTCCCACACACGCTGGGGGGGTTTATGAAAACTTCCTCTGCAAACCACAGACCCTTATAACATCAAAACCGCACAAGCCCAACAACCTCAAACCCTAAGACCCCTACACCCCAAACCTTTCAAGACCCTAAACTCTAAAAAGCCTAAACCCAAAACCCTTAAAGCCATGAGCCGTAAACTGCAAACCGCGTGGGGTTTCACGGGGTTCAAGCTTCTGAGTTGTGCAAATTCCAGGCTTCGGGTTTAGGTTTTAAGGTTTGCCTTTCAGGCCTAAAGTTGGGTTTTAGGGCTTGGTGATAAAGGTTTTGGGTTTTGGGTTTAGGGTTTGGGGTTTAGGGTTTACGGGCCTACCCCTCTAGGGCTTACAGCTTGGCGCTTGGACGCTTAGGGCTAGGTTCAGGGCTTCGGGTTGATTCTGCCCGCCTGGCACATGTGGCCGGTGACCCGGAAGCAAAGTGATCGGTGTAGCTGCCTGGGCGGGGATCGGGAGGTTCGAGTTTAGGGTCCAGGGGACCGCGAGATCTTGATCTTGGTTCAGGGTGTTAGGCGCTAAGGCTGCTGGGGCTTACAGGATCTAAACCTAAAGGCGTGCCCTCGGAGCAACAACCCCTAAACTCGACACTCAGAAACATAAATCCCCTAAACCCCCCAAGTCTCCCAAACGCTTAGGCTTAGGCCCCCTACATTACTTGATCTTAGGGTTCCTTAAAGGGGTCCTTTAAGGGATCTATAGGGTACTATAGGGTTTAGGGTTTAAGGGGTTCTAATATCCCTTAATTCAGGAATATACCTTAAATTATGGCAAGATCCCTAAACCCTGTTGGGCAGAGGGCTGTTGAGGGTCAGAGACCGAGGCGGGGGAAGTTGAACAGGACACGGCCTCGAGTGTTGGGTGTCTGGGGCCGGAACCCTAACTCCTAGACCTTAAACCCCATGCCCTAAACCAACAATGCCTATATCCTAAGCCCCATACCCTAAACCCTAGACCTTTAACCCCATGCCCTAAACCCAAAACCCTATATCCTAAGAATCCTAAGCCAAAAACCCCAAACCCTAAACCTTAGGGTTGAAGGCTTTCGCTCTAAGGCTGCATGGTTGAGGAAGTGTGGGTGTTTGGGGACTTGGGTTGCGGGCGGAGGGTTTATAGGTTTTTTTGCACTTAGGCCTATAGGGTTTAGGGTTTGGGTTTAGGGTTTAGGGTTTTGGGTTTAGGGACCCCATCGCCACAAACTGCCTAACTCAAACCCGAATCCCTGAAAAACCCGGAGGCCCCAGGTCTCTAAGCATGCTGCAGTCATCTCGGAAGCAGCCGTCGGTAATACCGAATGCACCGAGGTTGACGAAGACCTTGGGGACCGGATTCTCCTGGTTGGGGTTTTAAAGTTTTAGAACTTGGGTATTTATGGGTTTAATATAGGGGCCTTAATCCTTAGTAATTAGAACAGGGTTTTCGGGCCAATTGTACTATAGTTATAATAAGGAACCGCCAAAATAGTATAGGTAATTATTAGTAATTAAGGCCTCTATAGTATAGCGTCTCTACATATCTTTGTGTGGGGGGATTGGGGCTTCAGGACTTAGGTTTTTTTAGGTGCAATAGCCGCCTTGGACTTTGGGTTTAGGGTTCCGGGCTGAGGGTTTGGGATTTGGCGGTGTTCCGTCACGTGGTCATGGATTGAGACTGCCTGCTCTTTAAAACCTTGCAGAGGCCAACCTTCACAGCCTAAACACATACAGCTGCAGCCTTTCCGCTTCCCAGCATGCTGGCAGCCCGCTTACAGCAGGAGGTACTGGTCAAAGCACTTCTAGTGAAAATCTCGGAAACCTCGAGCCCAGGTTTTGGGCTCAAGGTTTCGGATCGTTCCTGGACACTTGGTGCAGGTCTCTGTTTTGGGAAAGTAACCTCTTAGAAGTGAAGATAAACGAACCGTGAAGCTTCAAACCGTGAAGGCCTCAACCTTGAAACTCTGAACAAGAAGAACAAGAACAAATGTTTTTGAATTTTTCGAAACTCTCGACAATAAAAAAACCGTAAAATCTGAAACCCTGAAACCGCAAACCATAAACTTCCGAAGCACTGAGAACCCCAAAGCCTCAGCCGTGAAGGCCGCTACGACCCCAGAAATCCTCAGTTCGCCTGGCCGCTAAGGGGCTTAGGGTTTAGGCTTGAAGGGTTTAACTAGGGCTTAGGCTTTAGGGCTGGGCTAGAGTTTTTAGGCTTTAAGGGTTTAACTAGGGCTTAGGCTTTAGGGCTTGACTAGAGTTTAGGCTTTAAGGGTTTAACTAGGGCTTAGGCTTTAGGGCTTGACTAGAGTTTAGGCTTTAAGGGTTTAACTAGGGCTTAGGCTTTAGGGCTTGACTAGAGTTTAGGCTTTAAGGGTTTAACTAGGGTTTAGGCTTTAGGGTTTAACTAGGGCTTACGGTTTAGGGTTTAGGGTTTAGGGTTCATGGTTTAACTAGGTTTTAGGGTTCAGGGCTTAACTAGGGTTTAGGGTTCAGGGTTTAACTAGGGTTTTGGGTTTAGAGTTCAGGGTTTAACTAGGGCTTAGGGTTTAGGGTTTAACTAGGATTTAGGATTGAGGGTTTAACTAGGGTTTAGGATTTAGGGTTTAATTGGGGTTAAGGGTTTTGGGTTTTACTATGGCTTAGCAAAACCATCCGAGTCCCCTGCGCCAGCACCGGCCACTCCACGGATAGTCTGGGCATGCGCGATGCAATCCGGCCTGGTGTAATGTAGGGGCCATAAAATTAGAGTAGGGTTCCTTTAAATGGGTCTCTACGGGATCTATAAGGGTACTGTAATAGAGGGGCCTAAATAATTAGAATCGGGTTTTGGGTATACTATACTAGGATTATCATAAGGAGCGCCCAAAATAGTATAAGTAATTATTCAGGCCCCTATGTTAGGGCGCAGGGTTTCGGGCCCCTATATTAGGGCGCAGGGTTTCGGGTTCAAGCCGTAGCAGACGCTGGCAAAGGCATCAACCCACTACTGATCGGTGTACTGCATCCGGGCCATGGTCAAAGCCGGATCCAGGAAGCAGTTTGCTGTTGCTGTTGATGCTCGTTAGTGCACGCCCGGGCGTTCAAACTCCGACCACACCTCATTCCAAAAGACAGCCAAAGATCCAATCCCGAAACCCCGAACACTAAACCATTAAGCTCTTAAATCCTTCACCCTAGACCCCAAATCCTAAACCCAAAAAATCAAAAACCCTAAACCCTAAACCCAAGGCCCGGGGCACCGACCACTGCAGCCGCTTGGGCGCGGTCTCCGAGAGCCCGCAGCCTCAGTGACTGTTTGGAGGTTAGGGCTTAGTGGTATAGGGTTCCAGGGCTTTGGGTTTAGTTAGGGGGCGCGGAAAGTTTTCCTTTGAACGGCTGGGGGGTTTGGGGTTTGGAGATTTGGGGTGTAGGATCTTTGGTTCGGGGCTTTGGAGCTTGGGGTGCACCTCATGCGACAACAATCTAATCCAGAAGAGTGGGTTTGGGGTTCAGGGTCTAGGCTTAGGGCTCAGGGTTTAGGTGTGATCAAGCTTTAAGGTTTGAGACCATGGTTGGATGAGATGCAGTTAGGTACTGCCAGCATGTTTGTCCATGGGTCCCCACAGGCTCATGCGTGACAGAACTACTGTTGATGGTATAAATCCTGCATTACCTTAAGGACCCTAAACTACGGGACGTATGGTATACTCCTTATTGTGGGTACTGCAGGATTTGTATCATCAGCCGTACCGCTCAGGGTTGCAAGCTTTGCGTCGTCCTTAAGAACTTAAAACTGCCATGACATACGTTCTGTAGGGTCCCAATAATCCTTTGTAACCCTGGAGAACTGTAGGGTTTAGGGGTTTAGGGTTTAGGGGTTTAGGGTTTAGGGGTTTAGGGGTTTAGGGGTTTAGGGGTTTAGGGGTTTAGGGGTTTAGGGGTTTAGGGGTTTAGGGGTTTAGGGGTTTAGGGGTTTAGGGGTTTAGGGGTTTAGGGGTTTGGGGGCTTAGGGGCTTAGGGGTTTAGGGTAGGGTTCAATAATCCCTTGTAACCCTGGGTGCTGGTAGGTTTAAGGTATGCCTCGGAAATTCTGACCCAGCCACAAACCCATTCTAGACCCAAGAAAAACCTAGGAATGAAACGGGTGCCCGTTTTTTGTTTTAATGGGGCTTATAAGGCAACCTGAACCCCAAAAAAAGGTAATAAGGGCCTACTCGAGGTCCTAGCATTCTACCTACCACAAACTCGAACTTTCGGCCCTTAACACTAAACCCCAACGAGAACAAAAAAGGTGCAAAAAAGACCCAAACTCTCCAGAACCTGAGACATTCAAACATAAAGGGATCAATTTGCATTCACCCTAAACCCTTCAAGTCTAAACCTCAAACCCTAAACCCTAAACCGGTTTGGGTGCCCGGTGAAATCCAAAGACCTTCAGCCTAAACCTCTGAGAGCGCGACTCTCCTGTTGGCAGCCTCCGGGCGGGTTTTTATGGCTTACAGGCTTTAGGGTTTACGGTTTAGGGTAGGGTTTAACCCTAAGACCCTAAACCTTACAAGGTTTAGGGCTTACAGGATTGGCGATTCAGGGTTTAAGGTCGAAGGTCCTTTTGAATTGAGGCTTCCGGTTTGACACATGTAGGGCTTGGGGATCTACCGTGTCTAGCTACGGGATTTGATGGGTTTGGGCTGTGGGGAAGTCACGGGGTGAGGATAATCCATGCCGAGAAGCAAACCAAGAACTACCTGTTTCGGATTCATACCGTGAGGCCCCTACAAAAAACAAGAGCTATGGGAGGTCCTGGTAGGCCAACAGTTTATGAGAAAAACCAAGAAATTGCAGGCTCAAGCCCCTTAGCCCCATCAACGGCCTAATCGTAAACACCACACCGCCCTTCCAATCTCCCAGCGTAACCCCAAAAGGCCGAAAATCCCTAAACCCTACCTTAACCCTGAATAACCTACCTTTTTAGGGTTCCTTATTATGATTTCCCTATATAAGTCCATAGGCCGTCAGCGCGAATCTTGAAACTGAAACGTGAAAACCCCAAACTCCGCCTAATATAGGGGCCTTAATAGTTAGACAAGGTTTTGGGGGCCTGTTATGCTATCATTGTACCATAATTATAATAAGGAACCCCCACAATAGTATTGGTAATTATTGAAGACCCTATGTTAAACTACCCAAACCCAACACGCCGAACCTTACACGGCGACGGTCCCGAACCAATTGGACTAGTTCATGGTTGGGATAGGAGTAAGAATGTACATTTTTATTCCTAATTGGGTTTAAGTACCCATAAAAATGCAAAATAACTACTATTACTATCGTTCTTCCATTCCCTACTAACCAAAGGTAAGAGTCTTCAATATTTTGGGATCCTTATAATAAGGATCCTACTATTAACCCCTAAACCCTATGACAAAGTGAAGACTCACAGTGGGAGTTTTCCGGTCCTGCCTGGGGGGAGCTGTTTCACTTCCACCTGGCCCCCATGGTTCGAGCTTCGGAACACTTTGGGGGTTTAGGGGTTTAGGGGTTTAGGGTTTAGGGTTTAGGGCTTGTGGTGCTTTATATCACAAGGCTCGAGAGCATCTTCAAAGGATTCGCTGAGTTCATTGGACGCTATGGGGTCATAATGCTTGACAGGGGCTGAGTCTACTGGTCCACCGAGCCTCTTTCCGTAACGCAAGTTTAGACTGTAGGCGTTGATGATCTAGAAACGGATGGTCTGAAGCTTGAAAAGACTGACAGTTTACTACGGTAGTTTGGTGTCGAAGGATTGAGGCTTGTTTCGGGTTAACATTCTAGTGCTTGAAGGAGCTGAGCCAAATCCTTTCTGACGTTGCTAACAAAAGCCGGAATTGGATTTGCCGGGCGTCGCTTCGCCGTTTCCCGACCGACAAGGCACAGAAACCGAGTTTGGGGTTTATAGTTTCTAGATATTGTTGAGGTCTGGGTGCGCCAGTTTTGACGAAACAT
This sequence comes from Symbiodinium sp. clade A Y106, assembly GCA_003297005.1. Classification (NCBI taxonomy): domain Eukaryota; class Dinophyceae; order Suessiales; family Symbiodiniaceae; genus Symbiodinium; species Symbiodinium sp. clade A. Next base: position 27,835 of record BGNK01001654.1, on the reverse strand, counting down.
ATTGACCGAAAGTTTTGACCGAAACCTGTTATTGTGGGGAGGCGGGCAAGCGTATTGGGTCGCTCCGCGCCATCGAGGTCGAGGGGCTTGAGCGCCGCGCACACCGTGGGCTAGGCTGGGCTGCGCTGGGCTCAGTCTAAATCATTCGAGCTGACTAAGCTGTCTAAAGCACTCCCGCAGTTGAAAATGACACTTCAAGCATTGATCAAGCTCTCGACCGCACAACTCCACATCATCTGAGCTCACTACCACGTCGAAGGCCTTGCTTGCTTTTTTCGTGCTCTCTCATTGGCACTTTGGCCAGCTTTTCAAGCTGGGACCCCAAATTTTGCAAGACTTGTCGTCCTCGCGAGTCTGCAGCATCCGACTAAGCGGTCTGGGCACCCCCCCGACCCGCTGGAGAGTCCTGGTCCCAATTTGGGCTGCAGCATGTGACCCATTTTGTTTCAATTACCTCAAATCACGTGGCCTCGTCGGAACGATGATGCCCACACCCTTGGAAGGCTTAGGTATCCAGAGCCTCCAAAAGCCCTTGCTTGAGGAATATACCTTAAATCATAGTAGGATTCATGTTATTTATTTTAAGGAATATTCCTTAATTCCCTGCTAGAACGCCCTTATAGATCCCTGCAAGGAATCCTTTAAGGAACCCTAAGGAACAATCCTTGAGTAGGGGATTTTGGAAGGTCTGGGTGCTTCGAAGGATGCAGACCGGTTTTGAGGAAGGTCCGAGGCCGGCTGGGCTGGGCTGGCTGGGGTTTAGGGTTTAGGGGTTGTTATGTTTTTAAAGGGATCTAGAAGGGCTCCTTAAAGGGATCTATAAGGGTTCCTTAGAGGGTAGGGTTCTATGGCATAGGGGCCTTCATAATTAGAACAGGGTTTTGGGGCCTTTATACTATACTTCTAATAAGGAACCCCAAAATAGTTTTGCAAATTATTTAAGCCCCTATATTAGGGTTTAGGGGTTGTGAGAACAAACGCACAACTTCCTTGTGATTTCTTTCTTGAAGTTGTTTGGCTTAGGTTTTAGGTTTTGGGCCTCGCTTCCAACAACCCACTCAACCTAAAGCACCGCCAGAGTACATAAGCTGGTGTTTTGCCTGGTTTTCGCCCGCCCTTTTCTGAATGCTAATCCCAAATTCGGAGCGCTAAACCCCTAAACATTCTCACCCTGAAAGCCTGAAAGCCCAAATCCTAAACCCCTAAGCGCCAAACCCTAAACCCCCGAACCCCGGAACCCCTTTAAGGAACCCTTATTATAGATCCCGTTAAGGAACCCTTATAGATCCCTTTAATAAAACCCTAGCCACTTCATCCCGATTCAAAAACACTCCATATATATATATATTGTAGGAACCTGATTAAGAAACCCTGGGCCTATGCCACCCAAAATAGTAGGATTCATATCAGGAACCCTAATAAAGGCCCAAGGTTTCTTTACCAGGTTCCTACATTAAACCCCAGGACCTCAAAGCCCAAAACCCCAAAACCCTACAACCACAAACCCTTAAACAAAACACCCACAACCTATGCCCTAAAGCTCGAAAAGCTACGCCTTAAACTCCGAAGGCTGACATTACAGTAGAAGCCAGAAAGTTGGAACATAATTGTCCTCATACCCTTAAGTTAAAGTATAAGGGATCCTAACACTAATCCTCCTAAAGCCATGTTCCAACTTTCTGGCTTCTACTGTACTACCGCGCATGCGCCAAGCGGTGGAGCCTGCCAAGATTCCAGGTCTCGATAGGCCTGGCCGGGTACCCACGTAAAGGATCGTGGGACTGGGACTTAGTAGCTAGGGTTCCTGTAAGGGTTCCTCTAAGGGATCTATAAGGGTTCTATGGGGGGGGAGTTTAGCTTACTTAGAGGATCATGGGACTTGGTAAGTAGGTCATAATTGGGGTTATTAGTCCCCTAAGTGCGGTTGTCCTAATTATAGCCTACTTATAACCGTGCTTGCTGTCCCATGAGGCTTTAAGCAGGTTTAGGGGCACCAATATCCCTCAATTAGGGAATAATATACCGAATATACCTTAGTTACAGTAGGATCCCTAGTATCATTTAGGATACCTTTTAGAAGATCTGGGTATGAGTATGAGACCATGGGGTTCGGGTTTAGGGCCTTGGGGTCTGGCGTTTAGGGCTTTTAGGGCTGAGGTTGTTAAGGTTTAATGTAGGAACCCGATTAAGAAACCTTGGGCCTTTAATAGGGTTCTAATATGAATCCTAATGTATTGGGGGTTATAGGTCCAGGGTTTCTTAATCGGGTTCCTACACTACGGCGTTTTGGGGCTTGGGGTTTGGGGTTTTTGGGGGCTTTGGGTTGTGGGTGTGGGTTGGGGTTTGTGGCTGGCGTCTGAGCCTGCAGGGTAGAGACTGGCGGCGTAATGCTTGGGGTACCGGCATAGTGTTGAGGGCTTAGGGTATCTTGTGATGTGACCTGTAGTTCTGCCGACGATGTATTAGTCAAAGGAGGATCAGCTCAGAACAGCCTCCCTAAACCCTAAACTGCTTCGGACCCCTCCTTCAAAGTCTGAGACGGGCTCGCCAAATCACCTTGAGTCCAATGCGCCCCGAACCCAACGTCCGCTATCGCTTCATTTATGGGAGTTTCCGAAAATAGGGGACCCTAATATAGTACCCTAAATAATAGGATCCTTATTATGAGGACCCCAAATAAGGTACCCCTAATTTTCGGAAACTCCCTTATGAGTTTAGGGTTTAGGGGGTTTTAGGAGTCTAGGGTTTCAGGTTTATGAATGACGTAGCCCCTGAGCCCAAGCACGCAGTAACATCGCCATCACACCTTGCGTGCCACCCTGCCACTGACCCAAAAACCCACCCTGTACCACCCCAAACCACCTTGAACCCTGCAATCCCATGAGTCCTAGGCCGCAACCCTGAAGTCGAGGAATCCTGAAACCAAAACCGCTACCGACCAGCCGCCCAAAGAAAGAAGCAGATTCTGTGCCTTTCAAACACCTCTTGAAGGTCGACTTAGCCAGAGACTCCAATATCCCTTAATTAAGGAATATACCTGAAATTACAGTAGGATCGCTAATATGATTTAAGGAATATTCCTCAATAAATTAAGGGATGTTGGAGTCTCTGGGTACTTAACTTGCTTATCCAAATCACGGTTAAAGGTTTAGGGTTCAAGGTTAGAGCTTTAAGTAAATCGCGCGAAGCCCCCCGCCTCTGTCGAGGTCTCCTGGGGAAGGCTTTGCAAAGTGCTTAGAATTGCAACTGCCAGGGCTTGGGATCCAGGGCGACGCTGGTTCCATCAACGTGATGGTTTAGGGTTTAGGGTTTAGGGTTTTAGGGTTTAGGGTTTAGGGTTCCGGGCTGTGGGAAATCGGGACTACCAAAAACAGGGAAGATGTCCCAGAATCTGCCGGAAGCATCCCAGTTAAAGTACTTTTGAAGGCCATCCTGCTTATTTTCCGGTTGTTACCATTGCCAGTATCATTCATTAGTGCTACCGTCACATTCTGTTCTGCGGTGGCCAGCAAGCATCAAAACCAAAAATTCTGAGCTTTGTGTGGAGAGTTCGGCTCAACAAGATTCAAGGTCCTGGGTTTTAATGTAGGGGCCTTAATAATTAATTAGAATAGGGTTTTGGGGCCCACCATAATCTACATGTAATAAAGATCAGAACGGCCCAAATAGTACAGGTAATTATTTAAGCCCCTATAGTAGCCCTCAGGCGTCAGGGTTGAGGCGTTCGAGTTGTAAAGCTTAGCCTTAAGGCATTTTGGGCTCTTGAACTCCACTCCTAAACCCTAAACCCGAACATCAATAACCCTAAACCCTAAACCCTAAACGCATAGCCCAAACCCGACGCCTTGGTAGGAATCCAAACCCTAAACCCCATAGACCCCTCACGAAACTTAAACTCTGAAACCATATCAACTGAACCCTAAAAGGACCTTATAGCACCCCTACGCCCTAAACCCTAAACCCTTAACCCTAAACCTTATAGAACCCTCATAGAACTCTTACAGAACCCTTATAAACCCTGATAGAACCCCCTTAGGGATGCTCCCAAAGCGGCCCCCGAGGAAGCTGAGCGCTGCACACCGAAGACCTCACGGGCCCAGTTGCGGGGTTTAGGTGTTTAGGGGTGGAGGGTTTAGGGTTGAGGGTTGAGGGTCTAGGGTGTAGGGTTTAGGTTTTAGGGTGTAGGTTGTTGGGTTTGTGGTTTAGGGTTTGCGGGTGTGGGTTTAGGGATTTGTGAGTTTCTCGTTGCGGGTTGAAGGTTTCAGGGGCTCCGAAATTCCCAAATATAGGGTCCTCGACTATCGGGGTTGTCAATGGTTTTACGATGTTCCGTAACGGCTGTTCGGGTGTCTTCATGATGGGGATAGGGTTTGGGCAATAACAATAACAGCGCTGGAGGCCGTGGAATCAGCAAAAGCAACAGTGCGGCGGCAGCGGCAGACCACATGTTCCCCGTCACAATCTTTCTTTCCCAACTTTCGCATTCGTAAAGATATCTTCCTGTTCATATGCGCTTGCAATATTATGACTGTGAATATTTACGTCTATTGCTGCTAATACCATTCTTGTTGTGTCCCTAGTGTTCTCGTTGTAAAGATTTTCAAGCGGTGATGACGATGATGCTGATAATAATTGTTATTCCAGTTCTTAGCATTCTTACTAGCCCTTTCATGGGTGGTTGTCAGAATTAGGGTCCCTTATAGGAGCCCAAAAAGCTACCATAATTTTGACAACCACCCTCATGCATCCCTTCCACCGCCATGCGCCTTGAGCCGATGCAACGTCTGCACACGGTCTTCACGCCGCACAGACTTGAGGATCTCAATGACCTCCACCTGCGAGTAGGGATGCGGAGGGCTTACGATTCCGAATTCAGGAACAAGGGGGTTTTCGCCGTGCTTAGCTAGGGTTTAAGGCTTTTTTCAAATCTTGAGCTCCCTTTTAAAGGGTTTAGGGTTTAGGACCTAGGGCTTTGATGTGTTTCGTTGGTGCTGTTGCCGTTTGTTTCGCTGCTAGGAGTCGCATGACTCCGAGGACTGCTGTCGCTGCTGCCAGGATATTAGGGCTTAGAGTTTAAGGTTTAGGGGATCAGGGTTTAGGGGTTTAGGGGATCAGGGTTTAGGGGTTTTGGGTTTATGGTTGCACAACCATGGTCGTGGGATTAGCACTCTGGCCATGTACAGCTCCACACTCGCTGACATGTCTAAAAACTGTCGTCATGTCCATGTTGTCAGTACGATGAATAAGATGACGACGACTTTGATGCGATGGCTAGCAAGTGAATGACTCCGATATTCAAAAAAATCTGATGCTATTGACTGTCATTGTACGATCATTGCCACTATATTTGTTGATAAGCCAGTTCTGCAGCGATTGTGATGATGACCGAGGGCAGGGCTGGGTGTCTGCAGGATTCTTGGTTGGAGGTCCGCGGGAAACGCCCGAAATGTCTAGGAAACCGCTAAAACCATAAACCTCGAATTGCGTTGAACTGTACTTGCCCTTGTTTTGCAAGCACAGTGAAGGTGGTGGAGCAACTCCACCAGCTAGAAAAAGTAGACGCCCGCAGAGACGTCAGTGCTGAGCAAAAGGTGTGGATAACTGCCCAACCGCCAAGCGGCATTTCAGAGCAACACAATCAAGACATAATGCAGGAAAACCCGAAGCACAAAAGCCTAAGAGGACAAAATGCTAGACGGTAACCCCTTGCTTTCTGTCACCATGACGCGTGCGCCACAGATCAGCAACGGTACTGGCTAAGTGCTGGAGGATTCTGTCAGCCTCCTGTCTGCTTGACTTCAGAGCTGGCCATCCAAATCTGGCTTGGAGCCATCGTCTAGGTTTGGCAGGCCTTGTGTGTCTGTTGGGTGCTGCGGGACATTCCCACGCCAGATGGAGCCAATCACCAAGGCTTCTGTGACACCAAGCGCAAGCGCAAGATTCATCTTCAGGCTGTCCTCTGGCCTTAGCCAGCCACCCAAAAGATGCAACGGCACCAAGGAGTACGCTACGTGATTCAGCATTTCGATCAGCGTGTAGCCGAATCCAGTCGAGATCTGANTCATCTTCAGGCTGTCCTCTGGCCTTAGCCAGCCACCCAAAAGATGCAACGGCACCAAGGAGTACGCTACGTGATTCAGCATTTCGATCAGCGTGTAGCCGAATCCAGTCGAGATCTGAGGAATGCAGCTCTTGGAGTATTTTCGCGGCCGGCAAGGCACCACGGAGTGCCGCTGCTTCATGCCTTCGCCCCGTAGCCCATCGAAAGAGGTTTTCATGCCTCCATTGCTGTCGGATTTGATGCTTCTGCTTTTGCAGCTGCAAGGGATTAGCGTCATGAACCACAGAAAGTTGCACCCTTCCTGCTTTCCATTTCCAAGGTCCATCCGGGACCCAACCACACTTTTTGAGCCAGCGCCGAAGCAGTCCGACTGAAGTGTAGGCCTCATTAGTCCAGGAGATGGCTTGCTTCGCCTTGAGCTTGCACACCCTGGCAAAGAGCCTCTGGCCCAGAACAGCGTCAAGATGTGTGTTGCCTCCATAAACCACTTCACGAATCCGGTCATTCGCAANCCTTGAGCTTGCACACCCTGGCAAAGAGCCTCTGGCCCAGAACAGCGTCAAGATGTGTGTTGCCTCCATAAACCACTTCACGAATCCGGTCATTCGCAAGTCGAAGGGTGCTCATGGCTTTGGAGAGTACTGAGAACAAACCGTTGCTTCGAGTACGTCCCGGAAGCTTGCCTATCCAGCCGTAGGTCATGACCGGTAGGACGAGCGAGCGATAGCAAGGTAGAAACCGCTCAAAGGGCAGTTTGATCATAGCAAGGAGGTGCAGCCTCCTAAGGCCTTTGTTAAGCCTTTGNGTCATGACCGGTAGGACGAGCGAGCGATAGCAAGGTAGAAACCGCTCAAAGGGCAGTTTGATCATAGCAAGGAGGTGCAGCCTCCTAAGGCCTTTGTTAAGCCTTTGACTTTCACTGTCGGCTTCTTTGCGCGGCCCAGGGACCGAGGTAATCCCCAAAATCTTCGGAGTCTGTTTGGTCCACTCTGGTCGATGACGCTGCACAGTCAACTGTTTGGCCCTGGTCTTGCCACAAGCTTGAGCTTTGTCTTCATTCTCATTCTCTCTCAAGTTGACTTTCTTAGAAAATGAAAACCAAGCATTTGCCCGATCGCTGGCTTCGTTCCAGGTGGGGCACACGAAAGTGCGATCATCCATGTACGTTCTGCTAACGGANCCAGGAGATGGCTTGCTTCGCCTTGAGCTTGCACACCCTGGCAAAGAGCCTCTGGCCCAGAACAGCGTCAAGATGTGTGTTGCCTCCATAAACCACTTCACGAATCCGGTCATTCGCAACTCGAAGGGTGCTCATGGCTGTGGAGAGTGCTGAGAACAAACCGTTGCTTCGAGTACGTCCCGGAAGCTTGCCAATCCTCGGCATCCAGTACTGGCCATCCTGCTCGCTCGCTATCGTTCGTAGAAACCGCTCAAAGGGCAGTTTGATCATAGCAAGGAGGTGCAGCCTCCTAAGGCCTTTGTTAAGCCTTTGACTTCCACTGTCAGCTTCTTTGCGCGGCCCAGGAACCGAGGTAATCCCCAAAATCTTCGGAGTCTGTTTGGTCCACTCTGGTCGATGACGCTGCACAGTCAACTGTTTGGCCCTGGTCTTGCCACAAGCTTGAGCTTTGTCTTCATTCTCTCTCAAGTTGACTTTCTTAGAAAATGAAAACCAAGCATTTGCCCGATCGCTGGCTTCGTTCCAGGTGGGGCACACGAAAGTGCGATCATCCATGTACGTTCTGCTAACGGANTCATTCTCTCTCAAGTTGACTTTCTTAGAAAATGAAAACCAAGCATTTGCCCGATCGCTGGCTTCGTTCCAGGTGGGGCACACGAAAGTGCGATCATCCATGTACGTTCTGCTAACGGATTTCTCGAGGCGTCTTTCGGAATAGCCTTGGTTTTTCAAATGTTGCTGGACATTCGTAAGGCCACTGGAGAGCCAGATGCTTAAGATTGCTGGGGCTAGGGGACAGCCCTGTGGAGCGGCACTGCATTTGAGGGGGTTGGAATGAGTGTGACTACCCCACTGCACCCATCTATGACCCTGATCCCAAACCGCCAGCGTCGTGTCGATTAGGCTGCGCGGCCAACCAAGTTGATGAAGTAGCAAGGCCGTTGCTCTCGGATCAAGCCGATCAAAACACTGACTATAGTCTAAGGTAACCAACACCCCTTTACTTTGCACCATGTGATCTTGCAGCATAGCGCCAGTTTCTTCACATCCAGCTCGATCTGCAAGACCGCAGACCTCAGCAGCAACGTGTTTGGACATCCACTGCTTCAGCGGGGCGCTGGCGGCCCAAGCACCTGCATATGCCCGCCACCATGCAGACAAGACCGTGATTGGCCGAGTATCGGCGGCTTTGATGTATGCAGCATCATAAATTTTATGTGGTTTGGGCAAATTAACTTGGCGACCCTCTTTGAGCTGAACAGGCACGGTAGCGGCTATTCCCCAGCGCTGCGACAGCCTGAAAAACAAAACAATGCATGCATCAGGCNGACCCTCTTTGAGCTGAACAGGCACGGTAGCGGCTATTCCCCAGCGCTGCGACAGCCTGAAAAACAAAACAATGCATGCATCAGGCACATGGCTCAGTTCTTCTCCTGACCACGAGTCGCGAATTCTTCGTGAGGGAGGTGAGACTGATAACGAGGGTGAAGCAGATTCTGCCCTAGAGGAACCAGGTGAGGATGAGCCGGGTGCACAGGGTTGTGTTGAGAGTATAAGGTCTGGGTAGAGGATCAGGACGCTCGGGAACGTGCTGAGGGTACGTTCGTAGAAGGGCTCTTTGATGACGATTCCTGTTTGGACTTGTTAAAGAAAGGGCCCCGGGGGTTCCAGTCTGCACTCGGCCGTTGTGTCGAGGAAGGGTCAAGCGGTTCTTTACGGGCTGTATGGGCTTGAGCTTGAGCTTGGAAAAAGAGAAGCTTGACCCGCTTTCGTGGGCTGCTCCGACGATCCAGGACTTCGCGCGAGCTGTTCGGCGTAGTTCCGGGTCTGCGGGCCCCCCCCCGAGCTTGGAACCAAGCAGGGCCCCTTCATCCCAGGCAAAATTCGCTCTATCACGGCTGCGGCTGCCACCCGTACTTGAAAGTCCGGGGAGCGCTTGCCAGTGAGTCTGTATCTGGGCTTGCGAGGCTCACCGGGCACACTGTTTCGCACGGGATAAATCGTATTGGTAAGCAAAATCTTCGGGGAACCCTCAAGCTCTAAAGCCCAATTGCGAGCCGAGGCATGCAGAAGGGTCACAGCCCAGACATGACGCCGTAATAACGCTACATTCAACAGCTTACGCGTCGAGCCCTTAAGCGCCTGGACCGCAACTTCAGCTCGATTTCCTGCCGGTGATTCCCCCACAGTGAAAGTAGCACTCCTAAGCTCCTTGGCTCGGTCGGAGTGATACCGCTGAGTTGGGTACCCGAACGACTCCAGTCTGTTTACAACCGACTGCACATGCAGGAGAACCTCGCGGCCGGATTTTGACCTCATGGGCACGCCTTTGAACAAAGTATGATTTCTCCCCTCCCCCCCCGGACCTTGTCGTGGGAGATTCCAGCGGCATCCCCTTTTCCGTCTGGTCCAGCTTCAGGCTGCTTCCCCTTGACTCTATGAGGCTACCACCTGGATCCCCTTCATCAGGGGCACTTGGAACAGCTCCGGAAACAGCTCAGCGTCCTCGGCACTCCTATCTAATGGAGCCTCTGAAGGTGAGTAATCACAGTCATCCGGAACCGCAGAAGGTTCCGGTTTGCTCCCGGGCTCAACCCTCAAACCCTCTTTATCATCAGAGGAAACTTCGTAACCCCGCGGTACGGCATATGAGCAGGCCAGGAAATACCTATACTTACCCCCACGATCTCGCCCCGAAACCTCTGGGTCGAAAGAAGTTCCTTCTAGAAAAGGCCCTGCGTTGAGCGAGTGGATCGCGGGGAAAGACGACCTCCGATGCGACCGTTGACGTCCCTGAGCACTAATGCATAGCGGACACCCCTTCAAACAGGGGATATGGTCGTGTGCCACATGCTTAGCGTACAACTCTTCCGGTCAACTTTCGCAGGAGTGCTTGTCTTTCATGGATTTCATCCGCCTGCTGCAATTCAATTCGCCACTGCATCCAGGCCGCTTGTACCCATGCAAGGTTAGAAACATCGCCATCCTCCATAATCCAGTGAATTCGAGCTTCTGCCCATGTACTGCTTCGAACAGCCGCCACGAGGAGGTCAACAGCCTAGTGGAAGCAACCTGAAAGGCCCCGAAGCAGCCCGGTCACAACTAACCTCCTGCAGCCCGTGCAACCGCTGAAGGGACTTAACCTCCTCAGGGGCCCAGGCTATTCGGCCCCCCGTGCCCGCGCGACGGTTTGCTGGATCTGGAGGACACTCGAAAACCAACAAGATCAGGTCAGGGAGGGATTCAGCCTTACACAGCTTTTCTTTAAGCCTAGGAACACTCAACCTCTTCAAAGCTTCACCTAGAGCCCAGGAGACTAAGCCCTGGGTGTCCGATAAACCTTCAGGCAAGGCCTCCGAATCCCCCGATGCACTATCCGAGTCTCCTCTCCTCTGACTTGGGCTCCGGTACGTACAAGCGACAATCCTTGGCTGCCTGAGCTGCCGCAAACAACAGCATTGACCTCAGCCAAACTACTGTCCTTTCCTAACAAAACCCTGGGTCCCCTACATCCTCGATAGACCAATAACCCTCGCCTACCTTAGGGCCCACCACAGTTCCCTCCAGTTCTGCCCTTTCAAAAGACCCTGTGCCCTGAATCACCTCCCCAATGACTCCAGCCTCAGCCCACTGCAGCAACTTCCGAAAGACCTCTCCTGAACCCAACCCCTTACTCGAATCGGAAACCTGCGCTACCCTGCCCAGCCCTTTCCAACCAGACTGCGTAACCGCACAGTTCACTATAACTGACTCCGGCTTGGCTCGGTTCATGGACCTTCGAAACCTTCTGTTCGATGGAACTCGAGACATATCTTCAATTTGGGAAAGCCTCGGAACACAAACCCTTTTGAGCAGCTCACCCGGAACCCTGGGAAACACACCCATCAGAAAGCGAAGCTGATCCACTTCTCCAATCCCCTCGGGCCTTTGTTCCGAAGACAATCCCTTAACCAGCCCTAGCCTCTGAAGCACTAGGAACCCCCTGTACTTCCCCGGGATCAATCTTCTTAAGAACACTCGAATCTGTTTGGCTCAATTCATACTGGCGCAGCAACTCTAATCCCACCTGCCTGGGTATCAAAGGACAACCCTTTACCACAGTAACAGCCAAACTCCCAGACTTGGGATGCTTAATCTTGCAGCCCCTCCTTTTCCAACTAATCCCGTAGCCCAGGGAAAGGAGACAACTCGCTGGCAGAATCACTTGGCACGGGCCCATATGCAGAAGAGTACTTGCCAAATCAATTCTTATAACCTTACAGCCCTCAATCTCCCCTGAGCCCGCAGGTCGAAGAGCGTTTGTCGCTCCCGAATCTACTAAACAGTAGTCCGGGTCTGATGCGCTCGTTAGCGCACTCTGAAGCCACGACAAGTCTGGCTCTGCCTCAAGACGAATCGGCTTCAGCGTAACATTCTTTAGGATCTTAGCCACCTCCGCCACCAATGCTTCTTGCGAGACGCCAGAGACAGACCCGGCTGGTGCACTAGCACTTGCCACTGCAGTTTCATTCCGCCCGGTAGTATCCTCGACGATACCCTTAGCTTGGTGTCCAGCCTTTGCCTTCGCCTTAGCCTTAGCTCCCCCCTTTGGAGAACCCTCTGACTCAGACGTTACCACTTGACGATGTTCAGGCGACAGTCTGGACGGTAATAGCCATTCTGGCCACAAGCCAAACACCTCTGCTGCTTACGGGCCGTTGCGCGATCATGCCGAAAGTTATAAGAATCTCCGAACTTACACCCGGTCCCCTCCGAAAACCTTCGACAGTCAGACCCCTGATCTCCCCAACCCTTCTTTCCCTTGCCCTTAGCCTCATCCTTTGCCCCTGTTTCTAGAGCCGCTATCTTGTTAGAAGGAGAGCCTACTCCTGGATTCCCAGAACATGACCCAGAACCCTTTCCCCCTGGCTCACCCTTGCCTCCACCCGGTGGGACATTAGGTCATTAGGGCTTGCTGCCGCTACCTGAGCGGCTGCCGCCGCTGCTCTAGCCTTCTTATCGAGAGGAGATTCCGACGTCAGCGAAGCCGCTTCCCTTTCCGCTAAGATAAGCTTCACCAACTGCATTACAGAGGAAACTGAAGGATTGTAATCAATGGCTAACTGCTGTCGGAAAGTGTTGATTCTAAAACCCACCATCGGGTGAGCCGTCAACAAAGCTCCGGTGGCTGAGTCCACACCCTTTAACAAAAGGCTCGGATCTGGAAGGGTCGCGTGAATCTCGGCTGCACGTTGCAACGACTGCTGCCAACGCCTTAGGTACTTAATCGATTCCGCAAAAGTTTTACATGTTTCCGGATTCACCAGCATCCCAACAGGTGTGCCCTTTCAGAGCTGCCACCAGGTTGCCAAATGCAAAGGATACGAAAGAGTATACTGGCAGACGATGACCAACGGTTGGTAACTACGTCATCTCGCACAGTTTGTGGTACAGCAGCCAACAAAAGAGAAACCGCCCTGCTCTCCACTCTTCCGAACCTCACCTCATCAAAACTCCCCTTAACAGACGAAGGATCTATCCCTAGCCTGCCTAGCGGATCCGCAACTAACCACCTTTGGTAGGCCTCCGTGGCTAGTCCCTCAACCCCCTGCCACCAAACTCCCGCACTAGGAGAAAGACCCACCAAAAACCTGACGCACCTGCGCTAACCAATTGCCGCATACTACTGCAGATTGAGAAAGGTCAGTCTGGGCTAGTTTCGGCAAGTCGCTAATGTAACGTGCGGGCTCCTCAAGTCTAAGATCCCCATTACCCACACTAGGACCAGCCAAACCCCTAGGTACACCAGCACTCTGAAATACATCCCTTGGCGAAATCGGCGGGGGACCTGGCGGAGGTCGGATAACGGTACTTCCTGGAGAGACCGGATACCCTTCAGCATTCCGACCTGTAGGAGTATGAAACTCACTAGCCTCGGCATACCCTTGACCTCCCCCAAGCACTGCAGATGCAAACTGCCGCAAGGACTGCGGTGGAGCCGGTGGAGCCGGCGGTGAGACACTCGAGCGTTCTACTGGCAAAGCTAGGGGGATAGATGGGGCAACCCGCTCAGGCCTTTCAAGTCAATTGAGGCCCACTTACATAGCCCGAACCATAAGCCCCAGCACCCGCACCGAACCCAGCTAGACCCCTCGTAGCCAGATTCCAAACCTCCTCCAACTGCCGAAGAACCAACAACCGACGCTTGTCCTTGTCCGGCCGTAACCAAAGAATGCAAGTTCCCGGAGTCGCTTCGCAAACCCTGCTCCCAGGTACCTACCCTCATCTTCGGTAAGGAGTCTGGAAATCCTGGCATTCCACTAACCTGAACGGGAGGAAAATTTCCCATATGAGGAGGAAAACCTTCCTGTACATAGTGCTGTCCTAATCCAAAGGACGCCGGCGAGGCTGGTATTCCCAGCTCACCAGGAGTCCCTCTGGTCAAACCGCTGTGCCATGAAGAGTCCGACTCCGTCTGGTGGATCCTCCGCTTCAAGCTTTTGTTCTCCTCCACAACTTCTAAAAGTAGAGCTTCCAGTCTTTCCAGGCGTCCAGAGGTATCTGGAATCAGCTCCGGCTGATCATCAGCGGGATCCGCCGAACCTCGAAGCCCACCAAGCTCTCCGGCCACCTCCCTTGCACTGTTGTACTTGACAAAGTCACATCAGCCACACTCTCTAGTACAGCTGAGCTCCGAGGTGCCTCTGAGCATACTGGTGTTGTTTTCCCAGCTTCCGGGGCATACCCTGCTGCCCCTTCGGTCGCTTCCACCCTCGCTACCCTGGGAGCCTCACTTGCGGTATGACCCGGGGCCAAAAACTCCTCATAGTTCTCGAACCGGCGTGCACGCTCTCCCAGACCAGAATCATCTACCTCGTCCTTAAACCGGCGGGCATCTACATCCAGGGTACTAGGCCGGGACCTAGCCAGCTGTATTTCAGCTTTGACATGATCGAATGAAAGGGGTTGGCAATCGGAAGCGCCTCCGCCCCACTGACGGCGACACCTGCTTCCATTGCACCCGGGGACGCTTCCCCATTCAAGGTTGGCACGTCAGGAGCCAATCCAGCTAACTCTGCTCCCGAAAAGCATCCACAGCTTCAGGTTCGGTCGGGCCACCAGACCTCCTACGACGAGGCACTGTATCCATGGGCTCCACACCACCCTAAAGACTTACGTAAGATTAAACACAGTCCCAAAACTCAGTAACGCGAAACCCAACTACGGCTGATAACCTACGTGAAGTTAAGTTACCACCGAGAACCCGTGCTATCTAGGACACCAATGTTCCGAAATGACAGCGGGCCAACACCGATCTTTTTCAGCAAAAACAGCCTGCGGTTGGACGACCTGTGCCATGCTATCCTGAGGGAAACGGGTCTACACGCATTTAGGGTTTAAGGTTTTGGGTTTAGGGTTTAGGGTTCGGGGTTGAGGGATCAGGGTTGATGGACATGTTGCTTGGGCTTGACCTTCGAGCCTTAAGCCCAACACTTTAAACCCCTAAATCCTTTAAAACGCTTGAGCCGTAAACCCCCATAATATACTATACTATAGTCTAAAATGATACAATATACTAGCGATACTATGATACACCATGATATACTATGTTCGTTGTCTCCCAGGCCTGGGACAAAGCTTTCGAGTCAGTGATCGTGCTGTCCACGCAGGGCTGGAATGGGCACCGGAGCGATGTGAGAGTTTCCGAAAATTAGGGGTACCTTACTTGGGGGTCCTTATGGAACTATATTAGGGTCCCCTACTTTCGGAAACCCCCATGATAGGAGGAGTCTTCGGGGCTTGGTTACCGTTTTTTTTTGTTTTTGGTGGGGTTCGCCTTGCGTGTAGTGCAGTGGGGCTTGATAGCTAGAGTTAGGGTTTGGGCAGGTCTCGGCTCGCTGATATTTCAGTTTATGATGATGAGGGAGCCCGAAGAATAGCGTCACTACTTGTTTCAGGCCCCTTACAGTCGCTGACTTAGGGTTTTTGTTGGGGCTCGTTGGGTCTGGCGTGTAGGGCCATGGTTCCGGGCTCTCGAAAATTGAACCACTTAGGGAGTGAAGTGGCGTTGTACAAGGGGAGACGAGCTTTTAAGGACGGTCTTAAACGGGGTTCTGGAGGATTCTATTGCCTTCATAGGGTGTAACGGGGGTTTCCGAATTGTAGGGTTTAGCTCAGGCCTTCGGGTGTGGCTTATTAGGTAGTGAGTCTTTATGGCTAGGGCTTGGGGGACGATGAGTTCTCGACTTGGGCGATGGCCGAGGCATTATGTGATGTCCAAAATCATCCTCGCCACCGTCGTCCTCTTTGCAGTGGTTCCGCCCTGGTTCTGGTACCTGGTTCCAAGGGCCGAGGAGCGCGAAGGCCACGGGGAGATTGTGAGGCTTTAAGGATACACCGGAGTGAACTATTGCAAATTAGTTACTCCCTCCTATGCTGCCGAACAGAAACGCAGAGACTTCTTTTTTTTACAGTAAAGTGTCGCAAAACCTAAACTGTAAACTCAACCCAAACCCTAAAACCTAAAGCCTAAAGCCCAAAGCCCCAAACCCTAAACCTAAACGCTTCTTCTTCTCTGCCTGTCGGGAGACACAGTGGGCGAAGCATTTGCTCGAGCCGGGGTTCGGGGCGGCTTAGCCCCGTGCCCTGCGGGGACCCTAACCTGCCTAAATCTGCGAGACGGACGGTTAGGGTTTAGGGTTTAGGGTTAAGAGTTTAGGGTTTAGGGTTTGGAGTTTAGGGTTAAGGGTTTGGAGTTTAGAGGAAAGGGTTCAGGGGATCAGAACCCCAAACCGTGAAAGGTTTGACACCGAAGAAGCGCACTCTGGACCCGAGGCCTTAGACCAGCTTCAACCCCTAAAATCCCTTCGAAGCTGCACCTTTTAGCCCCAAACCCGAAACCCTAAACCTTAAACCGTTACCTAAACCCGAAACCCTAAACCCGAAACCCTAAACCCTAAACCCTAAACCCTAAACCCTGAACCCTATAAACCCTATAAGCCCTATAAACCCTATAAGCCCTATAAGCCCTAAACCCTAAACCCCTAACGCCCGAACCAGACGACTAGCGGCTTCCCCCAGCAGACCCGGCTTCTGCCTTTGCCTTTGGTTAATGTCTTCGGGACCCTCCTCAAACAGGGCGGGGTCCTAGAAAGTGAGGGCTCTCTCCCCCCGAACAGGGGGTGCCTCGGGCCCAGGACGCAGGGGTGCCTAAACCCGAGAATGCTGGAGCTTTCGAAGCCCATATAAGGTTCGAGAGCGGACGGAACTACGTATCCCTGGGCGCGAGTTAAGACCTACACTGTGTCAGGTTGAGCAACCCGAAGCCCTGAAATCCTGAACCTTATCCCTGGGCTAAGGCCCAGGCCCCAGGCCCTGAGTACCTGCACTCTGAATCCTGAATCCCACCTGCAGCCGGGGATCCATCGCCTATCTCCATCATGGCTTAGACTCCAGGCGTATTGCGGGTTTGGGTGAAGATTTCAGTTCGTGGCTGCAGCTCGTTTTATGAAAGTTCAAGTACAGTCGAGGGTTTAGGGTTAAGGGGATGGCTGACATCATGCAGTCGTTCTGCATTCTGCAAGACTTTCGTTGGCTGCGGGCATAGCTAGGCCAACCTTCAAACTTGCCCGAGGCAACCACATTGTAGTACAGTCTGTTAATGTCAAGCCAAGCCCATGTCGCAAGCTTAGACCTTTCTGGAGCTTGGTTAAGTTCCATCAGGGGTCTTAGCACAAAGCCTCGAACAGCCCCGAACCGCGACCGCTGCCACCCCTAAGCTCTAAACCCTAAACCCTTAAACCCTCAACCCTGCAAGCCCTAAAAGCCCTAAGCCCTAAGTTAAAGCCGGAGCGACCCCTAAACTCCAAACCCTAAACCTCGAAGACCTCTGTGCCCTGAGCCACGACGTGAGCCTCGGTGGTTTCACCCTGAAGCGCCTTAGGCGAGAAGACCAGGGAGAAACTGGCTTCGGGTTTGGGTCTTGGGGTTTTAGGGTTTGGGGTTTTGGGTTTAGGGGTTTAGGGTTGAGTACCCCCCACAAGTCAAAACCTAAACCCTAAACTGTAAATCCCAAAAGCATGAGGATGAACTGGCTTCCAGTTTGGGGCCAGTGGGTTGGTTGGAGGTTGAGGGCTGCCTGGGAATGCAAACCCCCACTGACGACGTCTGACTGAGCTCAAAAGCAACCCAAAACCCCAAAACACTCGAAACCCCAAACTTGATGCCTTTGCCATTCATAGGACCTTTGCAGCGACTACAAGTGTTGTTTGTGCCAAACCACCCACGACCCTACACCAAACCGAAAGCCCTATGGCCCAAAGCCCAAACTTTGCAAAACGAGCCCGTTGTCATTTCGTTGGTCCGACTCAACCTAATGGCCAATCTCCATCGTCGCTCTCAAACCCTGATCCGAGTCTCCAGGCTGACAGACCAGAAACACCGCAAAGACCCTAACAACCAAAGCAGCTTCGTTCAGATCGCGCACGAGGTCAACGGTTGTCGTCTCAACAGGAGATCCCTAAACCCTAAACCCCTATACTCTAAACCCTAAAGGTGCCCCGCAGTTTTTCTCTCAAAGCCTCAGAGCATCACGGCGCTTGGCTTGTGTGCCAATTCCAGTTCACTTCATGTCAGCCGCTGGCCCAGCGTAGGGTTTAGGGTTTACGGTACGATGCGGGCGTTTGAAGTCCGATCTCGGGGTCCAGATTACTTTAACTACTTCTGCTACACTTAGTACTCGTATCATCCCTACTGCTATCACTACCCTGCCACAACCACTACCCGTACTACCGCTACGACGACGACGCTACGACTACTGCTAAGACTTACTACGCCTAGCACTCCTCTTCCTTCTTTTCTATTCACCTGAGGTCGGCTAAACCCTAAACCCTAAACCCTAAACCCTCTTCCTTCTTTTCTATTCACCTGATGTCGGCTTTGCAGGGTTTTTGCTGTGACACCGCTGCGATGCCCTAAACCCGAGCCGAAGGCGCCCTGAGCTTCGACTCCTCAGTCCCGAAATCCAAAGCCCTAAGTCCAAAACTCGCAATTTAGGGTTTAGGGTTTACGGTTTAGGGTTTAGGGTTTAGGGTTCGCAAAGCTTCAGATCCTGAGCCCTCAGCCCTAAAGCTGAAACACTCCTAGAATCCCGAGAACTGCGGGTTGAAGGCGGTCGTCGTCAACCCAACGTACTTTAGCAAATACCTGTCTTTATGCTAGCGTAGATCCCCAAACAGTGCAGCACCACCACAATGACCACGACGACCACGACGACCAGGACCACCGGGACCAGCAAGACCGCCAGGACTTGCACGACGACCTGAAATCCTTTCCCCCATGTACTGCTACGAATCCAATTTTTCCAGGCCGAAAACGGTCCATGCTCCAGAAGTTGCAATGAACCGAGGCCTTTAGCGACAGTGCCGCAAAGAATCCTGTGTAAAGACTAGGATGCAAGGAAAGAGTATGCACCACACCACTCCGGCAGACGCGTGCAGTATGCATGCTGCGTAATCACAGGATGCGGTGTCCAATTTGCACCACATCCGGTAAATAACAGGACGCAAGGAGCCATTTTGCCACCATATCAATTGTATTTACTCTAAGCATGAGGGACCCTTGGTGTGAGCACAGCTTATTTGGGGAACAGAAAGTGTATAGAGTATAGAAACTTCAATATGAAATCTGCGTTCGAGTGATTGTGGAGTCCCATCTATAGCCTTTCTGAACCGTGACATGGAACCTGAATAACACTAAGGGAGGTCGCCGTAAACTTCCGTAAACCCTGAGGCTCCGTGTAGCCGAACAGGACAAGGAAACATTAAGGGAGTATGGGGGCTGCCTTGTAATGATTCCGAGAAGTACCCTAGGGTCTGGAGTAGTCTGTCCGGAATCATTTCCGGAAAGTCGTTTTTCGCAGGGCCGGGGGTCTATCGGCAGCAGCTTTGCGATTTTCTCCTGGGATTTTAAGCATCTTCTGGGATGCGGACTGTGAAGCCCCTCAAATCATGTCACTCTTTCGCCCTTCAGAAGACGATGTCCAGAATCAGTGCGTTGTTTTCTCCATGATCCGTCTCTGGCTATCGAGCTATCCGTGTGCCAATTTGATCTCCTTCTGCCTCAGCTGCAAGTGGCCCATAGTCTAATAGTGGCCCCTTCGGAACCTCTTTTCATCTCTCTTTGTGGCTCCCAAGCCATGGCGGATTCCCGGATTGCCCCTTTTCTGCGGGTCCCCCGGCTTCCTTCGTGTGAAATTCGGTCGTGTGTCATGGCTGCACTCATGCGGTGCCTCTTCCGTGTTATTGGTCTCCGTCTTACGGTTTGCTGTACATTGAGTTTGCGGCTTCTAATCCTATGGTGCCGTCGAAGGGCTGGTGAGACGAAAAAGTTCCGATATGCATTGTCGGAGTGGCTGCGGAGAAGCTGAGCTATGGATTGATGGGTTTGAGTCCCTTGGGAGCCGTGGTCCACAGAATGGGCAGGCAAAAATGTGGGTCGTGGTTTGGGGATGAGTTTGGAAACGTGTGTGCACAGGCATCGGATGGGCGAGTACCTGGCCTCCCGACATAGGAAGCGCTGTTTTTTTCGCGACCCAAACCTCCGAAAGGCATCTTGCCACATGTTGGCAACGCGGGGCAGAATAGCTTTTTGCATTTTTGGGGCCTGGTACACCTGGAGCACGCGCAGAAGCATTTCCCATCCGAAGCGCTACCTCGGGGCTGCAGCGACGCCTTCCGGATCTTTTGCCACCTCTTGCCAGCATGTGGCGAAACAGGTTTCGGTTTTTTTTTGTGCGGCCAGGGCAAAATGGATGGAGCTGCTGGCGAGGATGCCCGGATACTTCTCCAAGTACCGGAAAGGAGCGAAAACGTCAAAAAAATTATGGCGCCTGAGCAGAAGCTCTTAAAGCGCAGCCATGCGTGACATAAACCCATACGAAACCCACCAGTGACATTAAATTTCAAGCCGAGGACGGCAGACCTCATCCTCTTGGAGTTGCGCCACGTATCACCGAAACCAGGTGAAAACGCCGGCAAAATCACGGGTTGGTTGAAAAACGCGCACTACGAGGCACCACCTGTCTTGAACTGCGAGGCTGTTGCACGCAGCTAGGATAGGTAAGGACGCGAAGCGCGTGGCGGTTGCATCCAGAACCAAGGCACGGTTAAACCGTGCCCTATGAGGACTTGATTCAAGCGACAAATTGAGCCACGGCCGGCGGAACGTGAGAAAGGTCCGAAGCCGTCTACGCATTTTTGGGCGGGTGTTGGGGGCTCCAACATCCAAGTTTATCTGAAAAGCCCACAGGACTTCACCGTCGGAAATGCCAGGAATCATGATTTATAGAAGTGATTCTCAGCCCTTGTGTCCAAGAGGCTCTGACCCCTTGGAATCATTCTGAACTGATTCCTGCAATGGTCCTGCAAGGGCCCCCCCTAGGCCTTCCAACAAGGTAGGCCCCATAAGAAAATCCCTTTTTCGGCTCGGCATTTCCCAGCGAGGTCCTGTGGGGCTGCTTGTAGCTTCGCTGGCCCTCTCAGCAACAGGGAAGCGGGCTGGGTGCCCAGTTCGATTAGAAGGGCTCCATATTTTGGGGTGGTATTGAAGGCTGCAAGCCCTCTACTGGGTCGATGACAGTTGGATAAGGATAACGTTTCTGGGGATTCAGGGCTTTAGGGTGTAGGGCTTAGTTTCAGGGTTCAGGTGCCAGGGCTCAGGGCTTCAGGTTTTGGGCCTTCAGCTTCTTCGGGATGAAGCCGAAACTTTAACTTGTTAAATATGGGGTTCCACAGCTTTTGGATTTCAAAGCTTAAGCCTTCTCTGCATGTGGGGTTTTTGAAGGACTTCTGGGTTGGCTATCGGTTTAGTCTTTGGGGTTTCTGGGTTGCTTCTTTTCTTTTGCTTTCAGTGTCTGGGAGTAATTGCACGTTAACGTAAAGTTACGAGACCTTTGAACATTGGGAGCTAAAAGCGGTCGTTACTGTATCAAACTCCATGTAGCCCCCTGGCTCACTCTCAGGTCCGTTCTGCTGGACTGGGTGCTGAGGGTCTTGACAGCCTTCGAACCAAACAGGGGGTGTAGGGTTCGTTACATGGCCCTCTAACTTGCTGAGAAGTCTCACGAAGGTTTGTGCCTAGGATAGGGGCTTAGTATACGGGCCCTAACAGTTTGAGAATGGAGTTTTTGGACTATGTCATGGCATCGCTGTATAGGTCACTGTCAAATCATAGTCCATCTGCAGAACCTTTTAAACTCTAGTCTTCATACGGCACCCGACAGTTTGAGGGACCTTAGTTCGTAAACCTTAAACCCTGAACCTTATATACCCGCTAAACCGGCTAAACCCTAAACCCACTCCCTGGCCCTGGACCTCTCAAATCTCAGGTCCGCGACGTCGATCGGCAGAAGCTGCAGGCGACATGATACGATTTCCTTTCAGGGTTTCGGGTTGAGGGTGTAGGATTTAGGCTTGGGGTGTCTGAATAGGTCCTTCTGGTTATTATTATCATCGTAGTTTAGTAAACCCCTGTTGTAATCGTTAAGGTCCTTGTATTGGCCAGTAAAGCCGAACATTGGTTCGTGATTTTCGGATGCCACAACAGGGACAGGGTGTTCACAGGTCTGTTTCTCAGGGCATTCTAGGTCTTTGGTTCCTTTGCCGGGGTGGACTTGTGCTTGAGTTCTGTAGGGCATTAGGAACCGTGAATCGGATCAGATCCTGTCAACCGGGACACCGAAACAAGGTATCTGTGAAGGATCCGGCCGCCACGACGGACGCAAGGCTGCGAGTGTTGGGGTGGGGAGGGTTGGTCGGTCATTTCGGCCGATCGTGGCTTGACCACAGGGTGTCATTTCGACTTGACATGGGGTTTTGAAGGGCTGGAGGTTTGGGGTTAGAGTCGTCGTGGTCCTCCGTCCTGGCACTTTCGGGGTGTATGTGGCAGCCTGGTACGTGGCGCTTGGTCTTTCATTGTTTGAGGATCTACGGAGGCTTGCTGTTAGGTTAACTCGTTAGGGATTTAGGGTTTGGGGTTGAGGACTAAGTTAGACCCTAAACCCTAAACCCTAAACCCGAAGCCCTAAACCCTAAACCCGAAGCCCTAAACCCTAAACCCTAAACCGGGTTTGGGGTTGAGGACTAAGGGATAGTGACTAAGTGTGTCAGGTTGGAGTTTGGGGGTGTTTAGGGCACAACTTCTGCGCTGCAGGTTTTGAGATTTCGGTTTTCGGGATCCGGTGTCAGCACGTAGGCACCGAAACGAAAGAAGATCGAGCCGAGCCTAAGGGGTTTTGGAGGGTTCAGGGTTTAGGATTTATAGTTTCGGGTGCAGGATTTATTTATAGTTTAGGTTTAGGATTTATAGTTCACGATTTAGGCGGCATGGTTTGCGGGTTTGGGCGGATGGAGAAAGTTGCGGTTTAGACATTGAGGTGCTTCCAGCGCTTTCGGGTGGTTGAGGGCTGGCTGTGAATATGTTGCTTGATCCTTAGGTCGAAACGCCAATTCCCCAGAGAGCCCAGTACCCCTTAATTAAGGAAGATGGCTTAAATTATATAGGGCTTCATATTCTGATTTAAGCTATATTCCTTAATTAAGGGGTATTGGGCTCTCTGGGTCCCTAAACCCTACATCCGGGAGGTCTGAACCGTAAGCCCCGCAGCCGAGACCCGGAAGCAGAAGACCGGAAGCCTTGAAGGCAGTTTCCCAAGCCTGCGAGCCTGAACCCTAAATCCCAAACCGTTTAGGGTTTAGGGTTTAGGGTTTAGGGAACCCGAAACCTCAACGACGTCGTTCTACTTCCTGAAGGAGGTTTGGGGCGATCCTTTGTGGGAGTTCGCGGAGAAAGGCGCGTGTGCTAAGGCCGTTTAGGGTGTAGAGAAGTCGGTTTGGAAGAAATAGTAGCAGTGGACCACACCAACCAGCTTGAACCACAAGGTCGCACACGATTTAGGGTTTAGGGAAGGATTTGTCCTCTTGCATTATTTGGAGTTCAGGGTTCAGGGGTTTATGGCTACTTGTTCGGCTCTTCCGTCCCGAGGAGAACCCTTGTCAATCCCGTACCCTGCACCCCAAACCCGGTATACGCAAGGCCCAACCACCTAAACAGAATCCCCCCCACCCCAAACCCAAGCCACCCTAAACCTGAAACCCTAACCTAGGGTCCCTAAACCACGAACCCCAACAAGTCTTATATCCCCGATCGTTAAACTCCGAATCGACCGGCGCGCAGGAGGCTTGACTCCCTCCGAGTCGAACGGCCGCGTGGACGTGGTGGGTCACCCAAACCCTAAGCCCTAAACCCTAAACCCTAAGCCCTAAACCCTAAACCCTAAGCCCTAAACCCTAAACCCTAGACCCTAAACCCTAAACCCTAAGCCCTAAACCCTAAACCCTAAACCCTAAACCCTAAGCCCTAAACCCTAAACCCTAAGCCCTAAACCCTAAGCCCTAAACCCTAAACCCTAACCCTAAACCCTAAGCCCTAAACCCTAAACCCTAAGCCCTAAACCCTAAGCCCTAAACCCTAAACCCTAAACCCTAAGCCCTAAACCCTAAGCCCTAAGCCCTAAGCCCTAAACCCTACAGTCAGCGGACCGAAGGGCTTTAGGGCTCGTCAACGGATCCCCAAATTACGGGGACTTCCTATACTACGGTTGTGACAGGGCTCCATAAAGTTAACTGAAGGAGCTCTATCAGTGCTAAGCGGAGTTTCTGCAAGGGTTCTTTGTCGGTTCCTTTACAGCTTTTGGCCTGGGCATCCGGAGGCAAGCGAATCTCACTCGTCCAAACAAGCTTGAAGCGGGCCTAGGCTCTAGTCTGGGTATCGATTTGGACTAATTCTTACATTCCCTTATCCTTCAATATAGAGCCTTCACTCTAAATCGACACCAAGTATTGCTTCGGGTAGAGAGGAACCGGTGTGGGGCAATCGCGGGACCCTTAACCTTCAAGCGAAGAGTCATTTAATGTACTATTGTTGCCATGTTTATTGTTATGGCTAGTCTTGCTGTTATGACAAAACAGTATCATGTTCGCGTTCTCATGGTTATTGTTGTTACTATTACTATTATTACTATTACTACTATTACTACTATTACTACTATTATTACTATTATTACTATTATTACTATTATTACTATTATTACTATTATTACTATTATTACTATTATTACTATTATTACTATTATTACTATTATTACTANTTACTACTATTACTACTATTATTACTATTATTACTATTATTACTATTATTACTATTATTACTATTATTACTATTATTACTATTATTACTATTATTACTATTATTACTATTATTACTATTACTACTATTATTACTATGATTACTATTATTACTATTATTACTATTATTGTATTCTTACTACTATGATTATGAATTTTATTCTTCTTGTTCTTATTGCTACAACATTTGTATTTCTACTATGATTGGTATTCTTTCAATCTGCTGAGGTTTCTTCCCGCCTGACTATCGACTTTAGCTCTTAAGCTGCGAGGCCAAAAAAACCCTGGACCCGACTCCTGAGGCTTTATCATCAAACCCTAAACAATAATAAGAAAGTTCAGGCTCATCATAGTAGGAATAGAATCATAGAACAATAACAATAATAACAAGAACAATAACAGTGAACATGCGAAAAATGATACCGTATTGTAGTAACCTTAAGTCCTAAGCTCTTCAAACCCCCAAGCACTACCTGACCCCAAAACCCGTAACCCAAGCCCCAAGACCCAAAAGTCAGCCTTCACCCCTAAACTGGAAACCCCCAGACCCGAAAACCCCAAACCTTGAACCCCTTACATCCTAAGCCCAAGACAACCGAGCCCAGGTTGTGCTCCAATGCAGCGCTGGCACGGCGAGTACAACATCAACTCGGTTGGACCGGCTGGAGGTTGCTGTTAGAGTTCAGGGTTTGGGGTTTAGGGATTAGCACGGTTTAGTTCTAAATCCCGAAACTCTGAGCCGGCCATCCCAACTCCTAAACCCTGCAGGGTTTTTGGTTTTTGGTGCTTTTCGGGGGTTTGAGGGTTTTGAGACTTCGAGAGTTCATGGCTTACTTNTCCTAAACCCTGCAGGGTTTTTGGTTTTTGGTGCTTTTCGGGGGTTTGAGGGTTTTGAGACTTCGAGAGTTCATGGCTTACTTAAGTTTGGGGGCATCAAAGGGTTTCGGTGCTTGGGGCCCTTCCTGCGTTTGGGGGTAGGGATCCTCCACAACTGCCGGGATTTCAGTCTAGTTCACTCCGGTTCTGCTATCAGAGCTCGTCGCTTGGAGTCGAAGTTTTCGGGTGTAGAAGTCATCATGGTTTTTGCAGTTCGATCGTTTATCGAGCCTGCTGATGCATTGAGACTAGAACATGTAAACTTAACATAGGGGTCGGCATAAATTGCTTGTCCTGAGGGTTCCTCAAGATCATAATACTATATTATTCCACCAAAACAGAACACCCTTCAGCACGTACCCCTTCACACTAAGCCCCCGGTCCCAAACAGTAACCGAATAATCTGCGAGGAGGCATCGGGATGACCGTGGACATCAGCGGAGACCCTGAAAAAGACGCGCAGAGCCAGTACAGCACTATCAAGCTACCCTGGCGCTATTCTTCTGGCTGGAGAGCTTCGGCGCAGTATTGTAGGGCTGTAGGTCTTCAGGGCTTCTGGTTGTTGTGGTTGGCTTTGGGAGTGTTGGGATGCACGCTTCAGGATACTTAGTAAGGCTCCGTTCTCGTCTGTATTTTGCACCTTGCCACCGGCACTGTTTCCCTTCAGCTGCGAATTTCCGGCTATCCTCAACCTTAAACCCTAAACCTCAAACCCAAGGGAAAAAGGCGTTCAAAAAAAAAAAACTAAACCCTAAACGCTGAAACCCTGGCTCGACACATCTCCAGTGCGTTTCGTGCCCGCATAGCTTGCTCTCATCTTTCGGGGGCTGTTGAGAAGCTTCATAGAACTAACCCTTATGAAACCTTCATCAACCCTTGTAGAACCCTTGTAACATCTCTCTAGAGCCCTTATAATTTGAAAGTACCCCCTGCATTTTGCTTGGCCTCTTTTGCTTTCACAGCTTTGGTTTGTTTTGTGCTGAACAGCTTGTGGGTTTCTGTTTGGGGTTTAGGGCCGAAATCCTAAAAGCCCTAAGCCCTGAACCCGAGGGGGTTGAAGGTGGTGACACGCTGGAAAAGATGAATAGCGACAGCAGCACTGATGAGCAGTTGTGTGAACTCTGAGAGATCCGCCAGTTCTGGTCATTCTGACATTACTGTAGAGGGAGTTTATGTGCTTGTCGCAATCATGATGTTCTTGGGAGCCATCGCAGTTGAGGTGGCTATGCTAGTCGTCGCGATGCAGGTAGTGTCAANTGTGCTTGTCGCAATCATGATGTTCTTGGGAGCCATCGCAGTTGAGGTGGCTATGCTAGTCGTCGCGATGCAGGTAGTGTCAATGGCTACGATGGGTCGCCAATTGTGTTATAGACGTATATGTTTTTGTTGAGAGCAGGTTGCTTATGAAGAAGGGTAACACAAGCGTGGCTCAGTGCTTCGGGGCGGAGCGTTCGACACGAACAGCTTGCCTAGGCTTCATTTCACGGGCCCCTTTAAGCGTTACCACACGGGTGGGGTTTGGGGGTTATGGACCCTCTTAGAGGTTGATGTGAGGGGTCACTCTAGTATTATAGGATTAGAGTATCATAGTATCATAGTATTATAGTATTACAGTATTATAGATATTTTGTAGTATTGTAGTATTAGAGTATTATAGTCTTAGAGTATTATAGCATTGTAGTACTGTATAGCCAAAATATCACATCGTGGCCTGCTACAAGCGAAACTGCAAAGCAGCCCCTGGGCAGCCCAGGTTTACGCAATGGTACAGGAACAGCCCGATGGCCAAAAAGGTGAAGGACCGGGGAAGCCCGGGATGGGATGATATGAGACCTCATCTGTACCATCTCCAACCACGATGGGAAGTTCGGGATTCCCGGGATGTTTCGTGGTTTAGGGTTTGGGGGTTTGGGGCTTAGGGTTTAGGTCATCTCTACAATCTCCAACCACGATGGGAAAACAGACGTGTGATTTCTACCACTGCCACCTGCTCCTGCTTGCGGGAATCGCAGCTGCTGCTTCCAAGCATTAACTCCTCCTGCTGCCAGCAGTATTCTAGTCTAGGTTTGGAAATAATACTGTGTTTCTGTACCAGTAGTGGTAGTAGTAGTAGTCGTAGTTGTAGTAGTCGAAGTGGTAGTGGTCGTGGTCGATTAATAGTATTATTGCTAATCACATTATTTCTTTTTTTCTTTTTAATCGGTACGTTTAAGAGGATACCTAAACATTCATCCTAAATATAGAAAGTAATATGACTAGATGCACGATACTTTTCAATACACGCCGAACCGATATTTTGTAGATAAATCAACGACAAGTGCAAGCAGAACTATACAGCGCCACGTACGTGTATTGGCCATCCCCTAGTCATGGTCCTATTCACAAGAGTAGTCGAAACATCGTGGGCATATTATATATGCAGAAAGCTTAACATATTTATATCGATGTGCAAATCCTGTAGAAAACTTTATATATATATATGCTACCCCCCCCCCC